>JASANF010011388.1:0-40670 GCA_030248245.1 Trissonchulus sp. WLG1_4
AACAAAATATCAGCACCAACTCCCTCGTCCCTCCACCCCTTCCAAAAGTTAGGAACCTCCGGAGGTCCCTAACTTTTGTCCCTCCTAACCAGGGTTTTTTTTTTCAAAATCTGCACTGTGTAAATGTTGTGTAAATTAAAAATTAGCTGTGTAAGTTAAGGGTATGTTGTGTAAATTTTTAAAAGTGCATTTTAGCATTTTTTAGGTAAAAATTGACCGTTTTTCCACGTTAAAAGTAATATTTCGACTTTGACACTCGAACTACATACGAAAATAAAAAATATGAAATAATTGAAAAATTTTGCGTTTTTGTCAGTTCAAGTAACCGACACGCCAGGGCAATCCCCCCCCCCTAAAATTTCGGAAAATCTGAAACAAGCCCTAACCCCCAGGCCGAGACCCCGTGTACATGCATGGTAGACACAACAGACAGCGAGTTGTTCTATCAGCCAGATCCTACTCATTGTTTTCAAATCCGGGTGTAAAAGTTTTACAGTAGTTTGAAGTAGGACAAGAAATCGCACGCACAGACAGGCTCAGCATGGCTGATTTTTCACTGTCAACTTTCAAGTGCATGAAAACAAATGCTAAAATAAAAGAATCATAAGCCGTTCAAGAGCTTGAAACTGAAGATTTTTTGTTTTGGGGTCAAAATTTAGACTTAATTTTGTTAGGACAAAGAGGTCACAGGCAGCAATCGCCACTTCGCGAATTTTTGTACTTTTTACAACCAAAATAGGCCGTTTCATCAGTTTTTGGGGATAAATGGGGCTGTGTAAATCAGTGTGTATTTTTATTTTTGCTGTGTAAATTAGGCGGCCGATGTGTACATACACCCTATTTTACACAAAAAAAACATGCTCCTAACACTAAAAAATTTAAGGTTGTGAATATTTACGGAAGCCTGTTCCTAACAATAGAGTTAGTGTTAGGAATTCCTATCCTAACACTAACACTAACTTTAGGATTAGGTTGTGAATACGAAATTTAAGTGTTTCACTATCATTTTAAGTGTTTCACTAACTTTTAAAGAAAAGTAGTTAGTGTTAGGTTGTGAATTCCAGCCTTTGTATGTATTCGAAATTTCGAAATGTATTTTCAAACAGTCAAAAATTATTAAATTATTCAATCGAAAAGATAGATGTCCATCAAATTTATGTAGTTTTGGAAGTGTATGCTTTTGAAACCTTCAAACGGAAAGGCCTGTAAATATTTAATATGTAATTTTTTAAAGAAGCAGAAACGGTTGAAAAACAGCAACAAAACCAGGAAAAATATACATTTGGAAAAATAAAAAATAGAGCAGGAAAAGCTAAAACTCTGCAGTGGATTCTTCGATCTTCACTTTCTCGCTTCAAATTATTTGATTTTGTGTGTATTTTTTTCAAGCTTAAAAGTTTCAAAAGTTTGTAAGACCCGTTTTGATTTATTTTTTCAGCTGTACAATTTTATTATTTATTTTTCGTATTGAGTCTCGACTGGTTATTTCGACTTTCCCTCTCTGCTAATCTGCTTATTAAAGTTTTTCCTGTAATTCACCAATACACGGCCCATTTATGTTTATTTTATTGTGGTATATTTGGGGGTGGCTGTGTTTTACCCAAGAATGGCTGGGGCCGGGGCTGGCATGGTGGCTTGGTTTTACCACCTCTCTACCTTTTTTTATAATTACCACTCTATGCTGCATTTAGTTGTGTAAACACTGTCTGATGTGACGTTCCCATCATGTGTTTTATTTTCCTGTCGGAAAAGATTTCTAATACGTCTCGAGTTGACCGGCCTAAATTCGGCCTAAAAACTTTTTTTTCTGGGTACACCACTGGTTTTTACTGCAAACAGACTCAATTCATTGCCCTTAATATAGCTGTGGCTATAACAAGATAGCGTAAAGCTGAAAAACGCTATTATAAAAAGTGAAAGAATTTCTTCAGACCTCGCCTTCCCCCCCCCCCCCCCGAAAGTCTGAGACCGCCAGTGACAGGACGCACAGGAGCAGACGTTCGTTGCTAATACTGACAGATAGCGTCGACTTTGCGCTGGTTTAGGTTCAGGCTTATTTACGATTTTCATTTATTATGTACTATAATCGACGAATAACACAAAATGTACCAAAACGGCGAAGTTTTGAGCCTATGCCAGGTGCCGGTGCCAGATTACCGTTTTGAATTTGAATAATTTGACCAATGGATAAATGGTCTGTATCATATCAATCCAACTCGGGTTGATATGATCAAACTACACGCGATTTATACTCGCTGTCACGATACGCAATTAAGCCGAAAGACTAAAAAAGTTTATAAACAAATTATTATGTCATTTTGGCATTTTCGAAAATTGCCGCTTATGAATTGTTCGCGCGAATAGAGTTGAATGGAGTTCAGGCCTAGGGCTCATTTAGTTTCAAACCTCCGCTTGTATTCGAACTATTTCCGATCACACACGCACACAACACTTGTGCAGCCTTGCTGTGAGGAAAGGTAGGAACAATTAAAAAAATTGGGATTGTTTGAAAAATGTGAAATTTATTCTAACATTTATTATAATATATAAAAACAATAGGATCGAACGGTACAGGGGACGGGATGGGGGGTCGACGGACGCCGAGTTTATGATTTTTCGAAATTTCCCAAGCGAATAGGGAAATTTTTAAGTTCGGGGAGCACCAAAAATGAACCGCCCCCTCCCCCAACCAAACCGGCGGGGAAAAAACAAAACCCCACCGAAACTCGAACAATTTATCAAGCGGACTCAAGGAAATGGAACCTGGGGCGAGCCGGGATTTGAAGGGGGGGGGGGGATCGCGCTTTTTTTTTTTCCTCAGTGAGGATATGAGCACTTTAGAGACACACATGAGGTGCGGGGGGGGGGGGCCGGGTTCTTTTCTACACCACCCACGCAGACGCACACAGACACGGACAGACAAACACAAACACGACCCACGAAGAAACAGCAACAAGAACGAACAAAACCACAAAACCAAGACACACAGACACACAAACAACCGACAGACAAAAAAACGACAAAAGAAACCAAAAACGACGAGAAACAAGAAGACCAAGAAACAAAGAGAAAGACAGAAACAGACGAAACACAACCAACAAACAAAACAACACACGACAACAAAAAAGAAAGAAAGAAACAAAAGACCAAAAAGAAAAAAAAGAAAAAAAAAGAAAAAAGGAAAAAAATAAATAGAAAAACAAAAACAAAAAAAAAAAACAAAAAATAAAAGATAGGAAAAAGAAAACAACAAAAAACAAAAACAAAAAAAAACAAAACAAAAAAAAACAAACAAAAAAAAAAAAAAAAAAAAAAAAAAAAAAAAAAAAAAAAAAAAAAAAAGAAAAAAAAAAAAAAAAAAAAAAAAAAAAAAAAAAAAAAAAAAAATGTATAAGCAAAAAAAAAAAAAAAAAAAATTCTAAAAAATCGGTATAAAAATTTTATAATTTGGTCAGAAAATTCAGGCTGAACCACTTTTTGCGTGCCCGAACTGACTTGTGCCCGAACCCGAACTGAAAAAACAACCCGAACCGTACCCGAACCCGAACTTTCGTCACAACACTATACGGGACCCAAATTTTTTATCCGCTGAGTGGGTGGCAAAACCGCTGAGGGGGGCCCTGGCCCCAGGCCGCCCCCCCTCGCTACGCCGCTGTTACCGCTGTCTTTCAAGTCCCCGCCTTCCCACGAGCCCACCGAGGATGCACCCTATAAGGCAATGTTTTAGCTGCAATTGATTTAGATTCAGCTTTTTAATAATGCGCTGGCGTAAGAATCACAGTCATCCTGCCCTGGATGATCCGAAGTATCGCTGCTGTGGGTGTTGCCATGTCCAGACCGGAACCATCCTGTTTGGGGTTTACAATTTGGTCAGTCAAGCAAATGCTTCTTGCTTCTTATTTCTATTTCTTCTTTTTTGCTTAGTTAGATATTCGCGTTTTATATTTAATTTTCTGTATGTATATAGATATCTTGGTTTCATCGCAGTTTTCCATGGTGCTCTCTGTTTTCCGCATTTGAAAAAATTTTGTTTGTTCGTTTGAAAAAAAAATGTTTGTGTTTTTTTAGGGTTTAGTTATTTTTTGTAGACATAGCATTCATCATGATTGATGATTGATTGTGATGTGATTACTTACATCTAAATGATTTATTTATTTATATATGTACTTCAGATGACCCAGCTAATCTGCATGTGCGTGCTGACCATGGCCATTTTGAATCCTGAATTCTTGCTGGATCGTGGCATGCGTGTGCTGCACCGTAGTCATGGCAACGGACTGAGTCCCTACGGCATCCCGCCCGAGTCGGTCAATATGCCGCTGGACTTGTCACGTGATCGGGCCCTCAGCGGAATCGAGCCGGCCCCCCTGGACGAGCTGGAACCCCTGCCCACCCCTCTGCCCCAGAAGGCCACGGGCAGTGGCGAGAGTCGCGCTCAGGAGACCATTCACATGAGCGACTTTTCCACGTCCAGCAAATTTCGATATAGCAAGGCCGACCTGGTGGTGTACACTAGACAACGCGTTTTGTCAGGTATGTATGTGTTGTGATGTATATGTAATATTAGATGACAAGGATGCCGTATGAACTAAATTGGTTATAGTGGTCTAAACGTATATACTGCGGAACTAGTTCCAGTGTGCAACAATAAAAGCTGAGCGTACATAATATCTAATTTATTTATTTTTGCATTTTATCTTACTATTACGCGGTTTTGTCCGTTTGCTGCCATTTTTTTTAAACGAAAATGCAATTATTCAAATATATAATAATATATGAGAGATATATGTATGTTTTTTGTTTTAGGGGATGCACATTTGGCACTTGCTTTAATTTTTGGGCTGATCATCATCACAGGAATGTTCGTCTATGGAGCCGCTAAAGTAAACTTTGCATTATTTGTATGTTTTTTGTGCTAGAAGCTGGAGTTTTCATCTTCGTCGCACTACACCATCAATTAGTCTTCTCTAGTGTTACATCGACTTGATAATTGTTGGAAAACTTAACAGGCTCATAGTGATGTAATTATTAGCAAAATAGACATAAGAATAATACACATAATATTATATGAAAAAAATGTATGCGTATGATTTGTTAAAAATTATGCTTGAGCAGCTTTTAATGAAAGCTAATGAGTATGGTAGTTATGGGGAGCTCGAGGTCATCCGACTAGGGTATAAATTATCTCGGGCCGCGTGCACTTCCGCAAAGTCCAAAAAATAACGTTTTGAAAGCCTATTCACATTCGATAACTTCGTCACAATTATAAATTTATTTGTTTCATTTGTTTATACAGACTGAAAGCACATATGCTGTACTTTATGCACACAAAATTTAGTGCCAATTGCTTACGTATCTATTGAGTAATACTTTTGTTTACAGTGAATGTGAAACTGTCGTGAACTGTGAAGCATTCACATCAATAATGATAAATTGTGAAAAACCTAGAAACTTATTTTGAAATCTATAGAAAAACGTACCTTTATGTTTTCTTTTTTCTTATTTGTTAAAAAAAATTGTGCGTCGACGCGTTATGTGTACTTTCAAGCTGGCCAATCTCATATCACGCTCGTTTTGCTGATCTTTTATGTTCCTTTTGTGTGATGACTGGCTTACAAATGGCGATTGGTCCAAATTATTAGTCAATCCCGGTAGTGTTGGGTCAGGAAGTGATTATTTGGTACCATACAGCATCGTACTAGTTGCTCAGTGAACATGATATTTCAAAGTAAAAAGCTCTCTTTTTGCAAACTATGAGCAAAACTGCTTTGGCGACACTACCACCTTAACTGGCAAACACTGGAAACACCCGAGGATAGGCTTCCTAAATGGAACTCGCAGAGGGTATCAAAGTCAGGGGCACTCCGTGAAAAAAGTTATTGTTTCAGGGTCGTCCGGTTTATCTGTTGCCGTTTTTCTGTTTCCAAGTGATCGACTTCATCCTGGCCTGTCTGACCGCCATCGGTCACTACACCTACTTACCCAACGTGCATCAAGTACTCGTCAGCAACGTAAGCTGACTAGACCTAACTGGACGAATTACCTTGCATTTTAAGGCCTGGTTCATTCTAATTGTGCTTATACAATGTTAGAAACGTGAACAGGTACAATTTTCAATGAACTTTCAATGAAGCAATGACAAATTTTTTGCATGTAAACCGGACTTGACCATACATGTACACGAGGACTCAGTCTGGGCTAGGTGGTGCTTGTAACGGATGTTTTGATATTGTAGAGGAAACTTGTCCCGACATTTAGGGTGACTTGAATTCACAAAATCGCAGAGTAAGGAGAGCTTCACTAAGCATAATTGGTTCACGTAAACGATTTACGAAATTGGGTAAGATTGAAATTTTGTTTGGAAAGCTTAGGGCGTATTCGTTTACCGGATTAAAGGGTTAATTATAATCGGACTAAACGGTTTAGAAATTAAGCTTAGAAATGCCATTCCAAAACCTCCGGATTAAACGGACTTAACTTTTAGCGCGTTGCTTTTTAATCGAACTAAACGGACTTAAGGGGGGGGGGGGGGCTACCCAGGTCAAAAATCAAAGTTCTCCAATTTTGCTTATTTTCACATATGTTACTCCCCCAAGGCATCTCTACCTCAGATAAGAACAATTAAGCTTGAAGGTGCACTTTTGGTTCAGTGCGTTTGTCAGTGTATTTACATAGGCGAAAGTACGCCAAAAAGCCGAAAAGTAGCCCTTATTTGGACAGTTCTAGCACAAACCACATTAAGCCAATCAGGCTGAAACTTGACATAGTAGTAGCCCTCATGTATGCGCAAAATCGTATGATCCGGATTTTTTATATGTATTTTCAAATCTAAAATCGAGGGCGAAATGTGAAAAAATGGCCTTTTTTGAACCCGCCAAATTTGAGTGATTTTACATTTGACGTCATTGCTCAGGCCATGGGCAAAAATTTAAAAAATGGATCATAGAGGTTGAGATATGAGAGGTTGAGATATGACGTTAGGCTATCGAATCATGTAAAAATCCGCTTCGTCAGTGTTAACAAAAATTTCGAGTAAAGGGGCGCTTTGCAACCACAAAAAACTTTTTTTTGCGCCTATGATTTACATGTAAAATTGAATTTTTGGGAGCCCCTAGTGCAAAACTGGCAATAGCATTGGTTCCAGTTTGTTACATCTGCGATGCGCCTTCCCTGGGGTTGTGTGCAAATTTGAAGCGAATCGGAGAACCTAAAATTTTCACTTTTTCAGGTAGCCTTAACTACGCATCCTAATGTTAAGCGCGCATGTTAAATCCGTTTAGTCCAGTGGTAGTTTTGGAATGGGGTCAGACTAAAATTAAGCTGCAGACTTATTTTAACTCGTTTAGACTGTTTAGTCCGATTTGTCATTCCAGAACCTCGGACTAAAAGTCCAGTCCGTTTAATCCGGTAAAGGAATAGACCCTTGTTGATTGTTGGAAAGTGAGTGTGGCTTAATTTCAGCCTGATATGCCGTTCCGTGATGAACTGATGAAGGTGAATTCGCAGTGGGTGGCGTTGTTCATTCTGATGTTGTACGTGGGAGTTCTCCTGTTCAAGGTATGATCAGATAAGTTTGCGTTCATTTATTAGTTTTGTGAAGGAGTTTATGTTTAGCTGATTTTTAATATTGAGATAAAGTTTAGGTTGTTCTTGTTCGTGTAGTAATTTGTAGGCCATTTTAAGGAAAGCCGTTTCAAATTTAAGTATCTTTGATTTTTATACAAGCATAGAGCTGTTCTAGTCTGTCTTGTAGGGATGGAAGTCTCGGTTTTTTTTCCGAGACCGAGACCGAGACCACGAAACCGAGACTACCGAGACCGAGACCAAATTCCGAGACCGCCAAAACCGAGACTTTACTCCTTTTGTGTGGGTGTGGGGCCGTGTCCACTTAAATACTGTGAAATGTCCCAAAGCAGACGCAATTTGTCCTTGTTCACGCCAGAAAATAGCAATTTCAGACATTGTTTGGCTGAATTTAGTTAAAAATCGCTAAGCTTGTACTGGAATTACCAATGTTCTGCTAAAAAATACACCCAAGATAAAAAGGGTTTTTAGCTCAAAAATTAGACCTGCGCGCCGTGACGGTCTTTCATTCTTTGCCTCCGGCGTGACAGCCCTTTGAATTGTGCCCCCTCAATCCCCTGGGACTACATTTTAGTTGGGAGTAGTCTTCCCTTCTCATCTACCGAACTATATACATAGTTCTGACTAGTGCGTCTAGTTGAACTTTCACAGATTTATTTTTGATTTTTTGCTGAACTCATACTAATTGGAAATTGCAGTTAAGTATATATGTGAAGCCACCGATTGGCATAACAAAGTTGACCAGCCAAACACTAAAGATTAAAGAATAAAATATAATATTAATCATACAGACAGACTTGAAAGAAAATATGAAATAAGAAACCTAATCTAATCTAAACCTACCTACTAAAATGTACTGTGTTTACTGATAAACTAAACAACCACGGTAAAGTTGTTTTCGGAAAAAAAATCGACAGATTCTCACTGTTTGATGTGAAATTTTGGTGAAATGAAAACTTCCGAAAAAAATTGTCTGCCAAAAATATAAACCAAAGGGGGGACCATAGGAAAATTTTTCACAGATTTGAAAAACCGAGACCGGGTACAAACCGAGACTTTTCGACTACCGAGACCGAGACCGAGACCGAGACTGGGCTAGTCTCGGGTTTTGACCGAGACCGAGACCGAGACCGAGACTTCCATCCCTGCTGTCTTGGATAACGAACATCAAGGTAAGCTAGATCAAAAGTGTGGTCGTTTCCAAACTGTGGATGCTTTCGTTTTCCGAACTTCTCAAACAGCAACACTGTATTGTTTTTACATGTAGTTTTATTGAGACATTTTTACTTGATTCTGCTCGTTCTACATTTTGTTAGCTTTTTAGCTTCAGCTTTATACATTTTTTTATTTCCAGGCTTATTTTGTTGGCGTGGTCTGGTCTTGCTATCAATATCTGCATCTGCGTAATGCTATGGTTTTGGCTACCAACGAAGGGGATACCGAGGTACCGCCTGTCAAATCTTTGTGAGTAGTTATTAGGCATTAAGCCAAAACGAGGTGCTCTTTCACAGCAGGGCCCCGTTGCACCAAACACTGATAACTGATAAATTATCAGTTATCAGTAAATTATCAGTAAACTGCGTTGCACGGCGTTTACTGATAACTGATAATTATCAGTTATTAGTTATCAGTTATCAATTATCAGTGTTGCACAAAATTTACTGATAATTATCATTTATCAGTTATCAGTAAAATTTCCGCCATTTATCAGTGAATTATCAGTGTTCGTTGCACAAAGCAAAACACTGATAACTGATAACTGATAATTTTAGCCAATTTTTTATCAGTGTTCGTTCACTGATAAATTTTATTTATTAGCATTTTCAAGCAACTACAGTTACTTTTGATGTATGTAAACAATGTTTTAATGAATTTTCTTGCAATTTTGCCGCTTTTTGCCTAATGTGTCATACTTTGGTACCATATTATGGATGAAAACTGTTTCAGCGTTCCAGTGTGTTTCATACAGTGTGCCAGCCACACAGCATTGTCTTTGTATAAGTGATACAAAAATCGATTCAAATGTGAAAATATATGCTTCTAAATTGAAGCTCATAAAAAAGTGAATATAATGACGAAGAAAATTTTAGGAAAACAGTCGAATTAACGCTAATTTCTACGTTTTTTACGGTTTACTGATAATTTATCAGTTATCAGTTATCAGTGTTCGCGCAACACTAAACACAACATACTGATAACTATAACTAAAACGCAACAAACCATAACTATAACATAACTATAACTATACCTATAACATAACAAAACGGGGCCCAGGTCACTTCTTTTTTTGTCATCTAGGCTAAGCGTCTCTTAAGGATTGGGTTGTGGTTTAGGGAACGGGGTTCATCTGATATTGCCTGTGATTAGTTATAATTTGAACGGGACTGGGAATTGGATTATTTTTTCAGGCCCTACTGCTGCCTCCAGATTACAACACGGCGACGAAAATGGAGCGACCGGAATTCGTTCCACCGCCCATGTACGCCCAGCCCCCGCCGGAATATTCCACGGCCTAGTCTGTTCCAGAGGCGAGGGGGCTCGTAGGGAAGCTGTTGCATAAAACTACATTATTAGTTATGTACTTTTTGTGACACGATTTAGTGAAACAATGGTCGGAAGTTAAAATGTGAAACAATTTGCAGTGTTAAATAGAGTTTGACTATTGGGTATTTCTAAAAATGAATTAATAAACGGTTTGAATTGAAATTGATTTAAATGTTTTGGCAATAACTCGTAACATCGCCCATATTGAGTTATTACTCAATCAATCATTGAGTTCAATTCTATTCTAATTCGTCTGAGAAAAATTAACATTTTGTCATTAAGTGAGATTTATGTAAAACGTACTTTTCACAACTTGTGTATTTTTACGATCACGTGTTCGAAATAATATTGTTTATAGTTTTAAATTGAACTTTTGAAATCAAGAGTTATACCATCTGCAATTCGCAGCCGTAAAGGTTTCTACAATTTTCACCAACTGCTTCATAAACTGGAAGGGAAGTCGCTAGTCATTTTGATATCGCCTTTTATAATTTATTTTTTAAATAATGTTGTAAATATGTTTAAATAACTATTTAAATAAATATTTAAATAGTTTATGAAGCACTTGGAAGATTTGCGGAGCTGTGTTTTGATTGGATACAATTTATATTAGATTTTGTGCAGTTTTGGTTACGGCAATTATTGTTGAATCCAAGCATAGTATTTATATTTTTTATTGCAAAAACAGTATTTGTTGCTCGTGTGCTCGTCCGCAAATTGTAGCTAATTGATGTTTTAATAATGTTTCACTGGTTTATTCATATATTCCGCTTTCACTGTTTGTGCATAGTTTTACTTGTTTTATTACTATGGTCATGGTGAAAAATTAAATATTATAGCTTTAGTTATTTTGTGCTTTTTTAATTAATAATATAGCTGATTGTTGTGAATTTTATGTGATGATCAGATGAATATATTTGTTTTTTTAAAAAGCAAGCTTCAGAACCGAATGATTATTGTGATTTCTGAGGGCCTTTTCACAAATTATATCAACTGGATTAGATTAACAAGATTAACTTCATAAGTCAACATAGGATTAACGTAAATTCATAAAATTTTGCAAGCAAATGAAGATAACATGGTTTAGTGGTTCTGCAAAGTTTCATAAACTTTCGTCCACTTAATGCTTAGTTACTGGAGTTAATCTAGTTAATCTAATCCAGTTAATATAATTTGTGAAAAGGCCCTAAGTTTAGTAAATTGATGCTTTTCATGATGTTATTGTCATTGTGTTGTGTCTGTTTGTAATCGATTTGATTCTGTTCGGAATTGATCAAGAATTTTCTGAACTTCGGTGTTTTTCTAGGTTTATATTTAAATTAATAACACATGGATTGCGATCACTTAGATGTTATGTGTATATTAACGCAAAATTATCAACTTGAGTCCGTTATTTTATCAATGTTAGTGAAATTTTGGCATAACTCCTTCAGCGATAGTATTTTGCTGAAGTTAACATGGTTAATCTAATCCCGTTAGTATAATTTATGAAAAGGCCCTCAGTAAGATCCTATTAGGCAGTTAAGCTTTGTTTAAAGAATTACCTTATTGATGTAATCCGGCTGTAATGTTGCGCTGTATTTGATGTTTTGTGCTAGTAACTAAGCAAAGGCGGACTTGTTCTGTGCGTAATGTGATTGGGTTGCCGATGTCCGTGAAGCAACTCGGAAGGTGGCTTGCTCTGTTTCTGTTCGTTTGTTTGTCCATAATAGTAAGCAGTTTTTAAACCATGTTAGAAAAATTATTACAATAAACGTCTTTCTTTGAATTGTATGTATATTAAATCGTAACCATTAATTTTTTTATTTTATTAGAACCACTATTTTTTTGTTAAAGTTTATTTGCACAAATTTGTGATGACTGACGACTTGCATTTATCCGCCCTCACCCCGGTTTATACCTGTTTCGTGTAGTCTCTATGTTATTCATGCTTCTTTGCTTGCTGCATATTTTAGTTATTTTTTCAAACTCGTTGATACACTATGTCAATATATTGTCATTATATATGGATTTGCACAGTTCATTTACAATAGTGATTTACTTCATTCGTCATTTTGGTGTCTAACTTAGTTTGGAATTAAAAGCTAAACATGAGTATATAAATTTTTTACTTAAGATTGGTTTGAAGTTTTGATATCTTCAAGTTCCGGTATACGTTTAGGGTATTTATTTTTGTAACTAATCAGTTGAGCCTCAGTGTGCCATTTTATGTGATTTAAGTTAATATCATGGTAATTTTACCCAGGCGAAATACTGAAACTAAAGCATTCAAAAATACCTAGAATGTGAAATTGTGCAGGCGCATTTAGATTATCTGGTCATTGGAGGTATTATGTGGCATTCAAAGAGCATTTTTTAATGTCGTACGTCATAATCTTCAGTTTTCAAATGTATTTTAAAAAAACTGGTCAGAAATTTATTTGTTCGACTTGCTTTAATTGATCTAATCTATGCTGATGTTGTGCTAGTAAATTTGTATTCGTGTTGTACGCACTTGGTATTGTGGGGTTTTTCTTGTGAATAAAAATTAACCAACCATGTTCGACTAATATTGATTTTTTTTCGTAGAACATACTACAGTTTACTACAGTTTCACGTGAAACACTTGTAATGGAATTCATGTTAAGGGGTCCGCACTGCATAGTGCATGTGGGGCACGTCTGCCCCAAATTAAGCCGAGAATGTGTTTTAAATTTTCAGCAGAAGTGGATGAAATTGAACTTTTTTAAAAATTTCAGGTGTTTTTAACTAGACCAGGGCCGCCCACAGGTAAAGTGAAGGTAAAGTCGTATTCTCCAACAATGACTAAAGCCAATGTGATAGCTAAGGTTACGTTTAATATTCGGGCCAGAAAAGTGCTTTATCTTGTTTCGCAGCTAAAGTTAATGCAAATTTTTAACCTCAACCGTCAACTTTAACCTTGTTTTCAATTTCACCTTTACCCACAGAATTAACTTATCTTCACCTTACCCGTGGGTAAAGTTAGCCTAATTGTACCTGCAGCTAATTTTGAGAATACGGCCCCAGAAACGTCTGTTTTTGTACCCCGTTACATTTATACCTGCACCATGAGGGGCTCTCCACCCCCCCTTCAACCCTTCTTTTTCTTTCAGATGGCCGAAAAAGTACACCAAAATTGAATAAAAAATCCCTAAAATTTTCCGAATGCGACCAAAACAGTACCCTAAAAATGATTTATAGAAAAACTGCGAAATTTTTTGGCTACCTATTACCGGAAAAAACCAGAACCACCACCGAGACCACCCAAATGATTTGAATTTTCAGTTACATCAAATCAATTTATTTTTGAGAAGCTCACATCAAATCAATTGAAGATAGGTCGCATCAAAACAGCCGTTCATTCAAGTTTGTTTTTATCTGAGTGAGATTATCTGAGGGGAGCAACATGCGAAAATTGTGAAGTTCTTAACCTTCAATTTAGGGGAGGGGTACTCCGTCAGAAATAGAGCTTTTCAATTTTGCTTATTTTCACAAGTTATTCCCATAGGACACGAGATAAGAACAACGAAGATACATTTTTGCAAAAGTACATAATAGTGTCTCACACTCACTTCTAGATCAGGCAGATGCGCTCGTCGTTTTCGGCCTACCTGTCGACGTCTCGTTAAGCAGGCAGCAAATCAGCCTCTAGATTCTAACACATTTTAGTACATAATCGCTAGTGCTTTGATAAGTAGTGTTTGTGACCGGCCGGCAGGTCAAAAGCACCGGCTGGCCGGCCGCATTCGACCGATTGACCAAATTAAGCCGGCATAACAGTGGCAGGTTAAGTTAAGCTGAAATGACACTCTGCTGATGATTTGTTTTTTCTAAATTTTTGCCGAATGGACCGACAGGCCGCCTGGCTAGCCGGCATTGGCCTTGGCCGCCCCGCCAAGCTTCTTAGCCGGAGTTGGCCGGCGGCTTACGTGGCTGGTCACAAACACTACATTGATTGATAAGCATTTAAACTAATAAAAAGTTGATAACCCGTTAATATGTCGTGGTCAAGTTGCGGAAACATCTCAAAAGATTTGCAAATACTTTTAAGGATATTTTGACAAAGCTTCAGCGAAATTGATAGAAAAACTAATAAAGTTAAACTGTAGTTATTTTCGGATCGTAGAATAGAAAATGACTACATATTAATTGCCTTTCTGGCTTGCTTCTGTTTATGTACTGGCTTTGCAATTTCCGCCGTTACACAGGTATGATAAAATAATCAACAAAAATTCTTTCTCAGGAATCGATCTAACAGAGCCTTCGGTTCAACTTCTAAAGGACTACACCCTGTTGCCGTCTAAAATAGTATTTTAGAGCTACGCTATGAGTCTACTAAAATTCCATTCATAAGGTGCATGTCTACAACATAGCTTTGGAAATTTTGCGGATAAAATGTTAACGACATATATACATGTCTAGGGAAAGAAATCTGAAGGTTTTGCAGTCTGATTTGCAGACAGGTTTATTAATATGTAAGATGCATCAAAAAAGACACATTAGCTGTCCCAACAGGTTTACGATGGCTTCTGGCCACTGTACTTAAAAATTATAACATAAAGCTTACAGAATGTTCTTGCCTCAGATAGGGATTGTTGCAGCTATACTAAGAAATATTGAGAAATACTCATAAATACCTACTGAGAAATATTACCTTTTTATCACTTTCTTATTACATATATATCAATACATCGGCGATAATGTGCTAAAGTCTGTTACGCAAAGAATCTCCGCGCTGATTGGCTGACAAACGAAACTTCAACAGGTACGCCGAAAACGACTAGCGCATCTGACTGAGCTGGAATAATACAGGCAGACAGGAGAATGTCACACTCTTATTCTAATAGAGTGAGACTTTAGTATGTATATACTCTTGATTTTTCGTTCACTGTCTTTTTCAGATCAGATTTTCAGAAACATGAGTGGACTTGAGCGTAAACTGAGAGACAATTGTGTGGACTGGTACAATGCCTGGGAACAATGGATATCAGTTACGGCTAAAGGATGCGAACACATTAAACAAGTGGCGAATGTGCGAATCCAGCTGAATTCCAAACAGTCGGATGTTGAGTTTGATCGATTCGAAGCTATTGATAAACTCGACAAATTATGTGCAAAGTTTTTCGGGATTGTTGACAATTTGAAATTGATCGCAACGCGATTTCAGAAACTACAGTCGAGTTTTCAGAGTTTACTCGATTTAGCATCGGCTCAGCCTAGTTCTGTACCCAGTTTATTGTTGAAACAGTGTCAAAAGTTAGCAACGGATAGTTCAGAGTTCGTGACGGCTATTCTGAAAGATACGGAGTCGAAAAAATTGGCTTTTTGCGAATTATCTGTCGCAGAAGATCGTGATTTGGTGATGACTCTGGTGGCGGTGTGGGTACATCTTCCCTACCTGAACGAACACCGAATGTCAGATTGGACTAATGGAATTGCTCAGGAACTAGGACTTTTAAAAAGCGTGACGAAATAAAATGCTATTGATCTTTTCCAAATTAGAATTTAGCGGATTAGATTAGATTCGCCTGAAGTGGATATCGCGTGTAAGCGTCCACCGACACAAGATTTTAACCCCTCTCATCCCTAAGGACTATTTGCGCTATTCTTATGTCCAGTAAACCTACCCCCACTATTTGCGCTATACACGCTATCCCACATATACCCTCTGGATCCTCCCTCCATATGAAGTGCTATCGTTTGCTATTTGCGCTATTTTTTTATGTTGTCGGCTAGAACAGAAACCAAAATCTGAAAATCACATAAAATATCCATTTGTTGCACAATAATGGCACGAATAGTATATACTCTCAAAGCGCATATATATAGAACCTTCGATAACGCTTACATCGCGAATAGCACTTACAAAAAGCGATAGGTATAGCGTACATCGATCGCACCTTCAGTAGCGCAAATAGCACTCACAAAACGCGCTATAACGCAAATAGAGCTTTGATAGCGCTATAGTGCAGATAGCACGGGTAAAAAGCGCTATTTAGCAAATATATAGCGCTTACCTATAGCAAAATCGATAGCACAAATTTCGCCAACAGTGCAATTCTGTGTCGCTTACACTCGTTCGTTAACGGTTTGCTACATGCGTTATTGCGTTGTTTATTATCCAAATAAAGTATAATCCGTTAAGTTCTAGTTTTGGATAAGAAATAGGATAGAATGTTATTGCAACAATGTTCAATAAATTTACTGTCATATTGTACGAGTCCCGCGTTTGAGTAGGAGAGGTCTACTTGGAGTAGGTGTAGGATAGAAAATTTATAGCAACAAAGTACATAAATTGATTTTCATTCGGTTTTGTTGCGACATTCGCTTCGCAGTGCGAAAAAAACGCGGTGACATGACGTAAATCATCACTGCACGGCAAATGAGAGATTTATTTGGCGTCAGTTTAGCTCGAATTTTTCTTGATGATACCTTACATTCCAGTTGTAATCGGGTCACCAACGCGTTATCATGTGACATCAGAAAGCCCCTCTGAGTTTCAAGAAAGCTGTTAAACACGAACTTAGTGTTTGTGACCGGCCGGAAAAAGCCGGCGCCGGCCGGCCGGTCCAAATCGGCCGGCCGGCCGGCCGGTTAAAAACACCGGCCAGCCAGCCAGATTCAACCGACTGACAAAATTAGGCCGGTATAACAATCCGGCAGGCTAAGTTTATGCCGAAATGACACTCTGGACTGGTTTTATCCAAAAAATTCGGCCGTTCCGGCCGGCCGAAGTTCTTTGCCGGCCCGGCCGCCGGCCGGCGGCTTTCGCGGCCGGTCACAAACACTACACGAACTTTATTGAAGTGGCCAGGCACAGACAGCTTGAAGTTCTCTAACCTAATACCGGTCAAACTATGCATATCCCGCAGACTGCGAGCATGCTCGTTACCTCTGCACTACTGCGACGTTTTTCTACGCAGCTGAACGAGGTGAGCGCATTTTACTCCAACTCTCTTCCCTCTATTACTAGGGTTCTCATTCTAGTGCCGTTTGTTCCTCCTTTGATTTCCCGCGTTTTCTGCTCTTTATTCAATTTCATTTTTTATTTATTTATTTTTATTTATTTTAATTCCCGAGTTTTTATTACCCACACACACACACACAAATAATCTTATAGCACACGACACATGCTCTTACGCACACACACACACAAAACGCCGGTGTGTTTATACCTCCACGTCCTATATGTTTTCATGTCTTAGACAACATATTTCACGTCGTCTTGGGTTGTGATTTCAGACGGCGGTGTGAACAAAGTAAGTAACTACAACATATTGGTCAAATATATATAGAGGCTCAAATCACGTACTTGACTTAATGCAACAAACTTTATTACCAGAAGCAAACCCGTAAGTAATCCACTTAATAAGAGCTGTCTAACAGCTTTGAGATGTGTTAGATTTTACCTCTAATAGTATTGTTTGTTGCTTTTACTAAAATTCCGCGTGTTAAACATTTCCTGATTATTTTATAGTCGGTCCTCCATTATTTTCGATAACTAAAGGCGCAACAGAATGCATGTGTCTAATGTAGCGCCGGCACTGTTCAATTGTCATTTTATTTTTCCAAAATTTAAGAATTGCTTTTTTCAGTTCATCCAAATTCCAAGGTTTGGCATCTGAACGCAAGTACTCTTTGAGCTGGTGCCAGCAGCATTCAATGGGATTGAGGTCAGGGCTTTCGGCAGGCCAGTCCTCCAAAACATTGACACCAAGCAGCTTCAAATGAGCTTTAGTAAAACGACTCGTATGTTTAGGGTCGTTATCCATTTGTAGAACCATCCCCGGGTTATCATTTAAAAAGGGTACATAATATTCATCAATAATGTGGCAAAAGAGTTCACTATCCATCCGGATTTTGCCACTAAACACGCAAATTTTTGTGGCGCCAAACCAACTTATTCCAGCCCAGACGTGAACCTAAAAATAAGTGTAACATCATTAATTATCTTGTGATATAATAGTTTAATTTTTTGACTACAGTTAACAATAAAATTTATATTAGTTAGATTAGTTAATTTTAAGTGTTCGTCCCTCCAATGAAAATACATCCTGAATCCGAAACTGCTTAAAATGTATATACACAAAAATATGCTAATTCGAAGACATAGATATTTTCATAAATTTGTTAGCTACATTCAAAGTTTAACTATTTCGCAATTCAGTTCTAACTTTAACTGGATGTTTGGCTTGTCCTTTCAGTGTGATTAGTTTCTGCTCCCCAGTTTTCCAGTAGCATGTACGACGATGTCTTTGTAGCTGAATTGTGCATTCGTCAGTCATAACAAGTGTCGTCGTGTCCACACTTCCATTCAGAATCTTTTGACTGAAAGATACACGTTTCGGCATGTTTGCTTGTCTCACAAGTTGGCAGTATTTTGTGTTAGTTGACAGCCATCCGGCTTCTCTCCGGAGCCGCGTCACAGTTCTCAGCGACAGCTTGTAACCCAAAGTTGCCTCAATTTTCATCTAAATAATTGCAAAACAAATAATTATCCCTTCTTCGTTAACAAAATTAACTCAGTTTTCCAGCAAGGTTCATTTAGGATGGCTAGAGTTTTACTGACATAACTAGAAAACTACTATGGGTGAAGTTCAATTCATGTATACAGTACCGACCAGAATTACTTGCTACAGACTCAGGAGTCAAAGCGGATTTGGAGTCACTTAATTCCAGAGTCGCAGATTAGGAACTCCGTGACTTAGGACCTATTCCTTTACTGGATTAAAGTGTTAATTATAATTGAACTAAACAGTTTAAAAATTATGCGTAAAAATGCCATTCCAAAACCCTCGGATTAAACGGACTTAACTTTTAGCGCGCTGCTTCAAAATCTGACTAAACGGACTTAACTATGCACGCTAATGTTGAGTCACGCTAATCCGTTTAGTCCAGTGGTAGTTTTGGAATGGGGTCAGACTAAAATTAAGCCGCTGACGTATTTTAACTCGTTTAGTCCGTTTAACCGGTTCAAAACCTCGGACTAAAATAAGTCTAATCCGTTCAATCCGGTAAAAAAATTGGCCCTTAGGGACATAGTGTTATTTAATACTCCTTAATAATAAACAGCTTGATTTGACAACTTGGGTTTCGTTAAATATAATGTAATTTTTTTTGCAAGCAAATGAAAAAGAAAATGTAAATCTAGTAGAATAGGATTTGAAGAATAGAAATTGAAAGTAAAAAGTCTGAACCACTAGACTACTACAGTACACAAACTAGTACGCTAAAGCAGCTTTATAAACTTTCAACATCTTTGGCAGTGTTACGTGTGTCTTACTGGTGGTACTATCTTAAGTGGCCTATCTTACTTCACTTCAGACTCAGAGCTTTTTGACATTCACAAAATTAAAGACTCAACAAAGTATTTTACTCAAAATATAACAACATATAAATTTGCGTATAAATGCAAAGCTATTAAAATGACTAGACCAAAGTAGCTACCACAACACGAGATCACAGCAGAAACTAACAAGCACAAAAATGCATTACCAGCTAAACTAAGTAACAAAAAACTGCAAGTTAGAGTTCATAAATTATTGGTGACTTGGTGACCGATTTTGGGATAAATCTGCGCGCCTATCAGAAGGCTGTAAAGGTTTATAGATAGTTACAACACTATGCGAAAGATGGGCATAGAGTGACTACTCTGTTATTTTCGCGGCTGGGGGAACATAGAATATGGCTGTATGAATCAAAAAGGGGTAAGACAGTATAAAAAGCATTGCTACAATACTATAAAAAATTGCAAAGAAAAAATGCATAAAACGCACAAGAAAGCTACAAAAACAAACAAACAAATAAATAAAATTAAGTAAATTAAAGCTGCATGTGAGTTTGCTATAATAGGTATAAAACACAACACAAGCGACAATTATAATGCTTGGATTCGTTCCATTTCTAGCGTTGCAATTTATTCATTAATTAATAAGCGTAGTTTTCAACTAAAAAAGCTATATAATTTCGAAAAAATTGTAAAAGCAACATCTGTTTTAACGAAAAACGAAACGAAACGGATCCAAGCATACTAACAGGCAAGACTACAAGACAGAATTATGACCAATTATTACGTAAACAGGGCAAAGGCGTGTACACGACCACAATTCCAAAACCAGAATTAAGGGGGGGGGGCTACCAGTAAAAGTCAAAATTTTAGGTTCTCCGATTCGCTTCCAATTTGCACACAATGTAGCCCTAGTGAAGGCGCATCGTAGATTCGTAGATGTAACAAACTGGAACCAATGCTTTAGCCAATTTTTTACTAGGGGCTCCCAAAAATTCAATTTTACATGTAAATCATAGGCGCAAATAAAGTTTTTTTGTGGTTGCAAAGCGTCCCTTTACTCGAACTTTTTGTTAACACTGACGATGCTGATTTTTACATGATTCGATTGCCTAACGTCATATCTCAAGTGGCCACTTTTTTGGCTCCATTTTTTTAAATTTTTGCCTGTGGCCTGAGCAATAACGCCAAATGCAAAATCACTCAAATTTGGCGGGCCCAAAAAACGGCTATTTTTTCACATTTCGCCCTCGATTTTAGATTTGAAAATACATATAAAAAATCCGGATCATACGATTTTTCGCTTACATGTGCGCTACTACTATGGCAAGTTTCAGCCTGATTGGCTTGATGTGGTTTGTGCTAGAACAGTCCAAGTAAAGGCCACTTTCACGCTTTTTCGCGTACTTTTGCCTATGTAAATACTCTGACAAACGCACTGTACCAAAAGTGCACCTTCAAGCTTAATTCTTATCTGAGGTAGAGGTGCCTTGGGGGAGTAACATATGTGAAAATAAGCAAAATTGGAGAACTTTGATTTTTGACCTGGGTAGCCCCCCCTTAAGGTGGCGCTCAGGGGAACCGACTTTGGCGTTTAATTTTTTTCAGCGACATTTTTGACCATAATGTCTTGAAGGAAAGTTGTTCAGAATGAAAAGAGCTTTCATTTGATGTGCATATTGCGATAAAATTTTTTTTAATAATTTTTGGACGATTTTGTAGCGGCAGCATAAAAATTTTTGTTTTAATATAAACTGATTACTCATATCATTGAAATACGCGGTTTCTTAGCTTTAAAATGATGTATTAAACATAAGAATACGTTAAAGCTTTGCTGAGTTATTTAGCCGGGAAAATAGCAAATAAAAAATGAAAAACCTAAAAAGCTGATAAATCTTCGAAAATGTAAAATTTTTGATTTAATTTCCTAAAAAATTGAGTATGGCTTTTGGTAACTTTTTCAACGGAACTATGCAGGCCTAGGAAAGGTCTAATTTTTTAAAAAGTGAAACGTGTGGGCAAACCTCACATTTTTGCGCAGCGAAGTCGACTACTTTTTTTTGATCTAGCTCCCTGCTGCCAATTGGGATCGAGTTGAAATTTTGCACAATGAAAGAAAGAATATAAATGCAGACGTCGAATTTTTCGATTTTAAATTTTTGGCTCTCAGCACTTTTTGTAGCCGCTCAAACACAACTGATTTTGGAAAAATCGATTTTTTGAAAAATCAATAATCGGAATCGAAAATCGAAGACACTTGACGTCTAGATTTTTGAAAGATCTTTTTAACGATACCAAGATTGTCAAAATCGGTTGAAGTTTCGCTGAGCTAGGTCAAAAACAAAATTAGTGTGAATAGAAAATTCGACATGGTCATAAAATTTGACACATTCACATTAAAGTGCTGAAATGTATTATTGTAAATAGGTTTTTTTGAGGTCTCTTTGATGTAAAATCAAAATGGTATTAGTACTGACAGCATGAGCTTAGCGCCAAACATGACTTTTTGAGGTGAGCGCCACCTTAAGTAAACACACAGGACACAAGACACACAGCTGTGTGTTCTTTCCGTGATGAGAATAAATTCCTTTTTGTCTCACAATGAGCCCTACTGAAGTAGAGTGACTAAAACAACTCACACAGGGTCACGGAATACAATTACAAAATATGAAAACAGATTATTAAATCAGAAAAATAATAATAGTTGGTCTGTTCCTCTAAAAAAACTTAGCATTTTGGAGTATAACTTACACGTTAACATGAGCAAAGTTTGAAAAGTAACGTTTAAAGTTTAAAAAGTAAAGTTTAAAAGTAAGTTATGGACATTCTAAAATAAAATATTTGGTGCTTGAAAAAAGAATGTATATACAATTATACACATTTCAAAAATGATAAGAAAAGTTAAATTTTCGAAAACAGCAAACCACATTTTTTATAAAAATATTAAACATTTAATACAATTAAACTCGCAGCATTTTAATCTCAGTCACATTCTAAACCAGTATATAAATAAATAAATAAATAAAATCTACTTCACAAATTAATTATGTATTATGATACATCAAAAAATAAAGCAAACTTGTCATAAGAACCGAGACAGAGCTTTCCAGACCGTCTTGAATCTACCAGCATTATATTATTCGAAAATTCAGAAACAATTCAAGTTGGTCCGATTCACGCGTACAAACGGTCTGAATAAGCTCGGACTTTACTCCAGACTGGATTAATTTAATCTGCTGAATCCCAGATTAATCAAATAATCCCAGTCCCATGTCCTCGTCACTGTCCTCGTCCTCTGAGGGTGGCTTTTTCTCTTCCACCTTGGTTTCCACGGCGGCAGGTGCGCTTGTGACCGGAGCGGCAGCAGCTAGAGTGGCCAACTTCGATGGATCAGCCAGTAGCTCCTTCATCTGAAACAAATTAGAGCAAACGGGCAATGCGAGTTTCATACCTTTCTAAGTTTGACACTTTAAATTAAGCAAATACCGGATATGCGGAAATACTTAGTACGGACATAGGTTCGATTCATACTTCTGACCGAACATCCATTTCTTCTTCTTCTTCTGCTTCGGCAACATCGATCCACTGATCATAGTTCCAGGCCCCATTATAGACGCCCAGTTTGCTGCAGGAACTCCAGGGCCTTCCCGCCCCTGTTGAACACCGCCGCCAAGTCCGAATTGCGCGCTTGAACCAGAGACTGTCCATCACTTGTTCCTATCGTGCCCAGCCTGGGCAAACCAACGCCATGGCGTTTTTGGGGGAGTTCCCCCGAACATCCATTTACTCAACCGAAATAGTGTTTTTATTTCGGATGAGCGGATATACGATTCGTTGAGGGTAAACGGACATACGTTTCAGCGGACGAATGCATAAATTATTAAACAGCCGTTTACTGTCTACCGTTTACTTTGGCCAGACGTCCGTCTCTCCGGTTAACCGTCTGTCCTAAACTCCCATTAAGTTTAAGT
The DNA here is from genome assembly GCA_030248245.1 of Trissonchulus sp. WLG1_4. Classification (NCBI taxonomy): domain Eukaryota; kingdom Metazoa; phylum Nematoda; class Enoplea; order Enoplida; family Ironidae; genus Trissonchulus; species Trissonchulus sp. WLG1_4. The sequence goes on from JASANF010011388.1 coordinate 23,386, forward strand.
ATTCGAAATTTTAGTCATTTAAGTATTCAAATAAGTTTTTTTTCTGTTTTTTGCTATTATACACGTTTCAATGTTACTATGACATGACACTGTACTTGTCTGTGGCTAGTCCCAATGTCGCACAGAAGTATGCATCGACGCTTCAAGACAAAATTTAACTTTCAGTCTTGAAAAAAATTCCCATCCGCATTTTTTTATTACGGCAAACTAATCCCTGTCAGTCTAGCAGAAGTATTACCTCGTAGTTTCCAAGGGTTCCTGCTTTGCGGTACAAGAGTGCAACACGTATGTAGTGGTAAAAATGCTCTGCTGTCAGTGAACCTACGGTTTCAGCCTCCTTGAAGGTGAGGTCAGTGACGGCAGCCAGGGCCAGCAGATTCCTGAACCCATTGACCAGACTGTGTGGCACCGAGACGACCGTGGGATAGTTGATGGCCAGACACAGAGCCGCCACATTCTGCACCCCCTACAATAAAAAAAACAAGAAAACAAGTGACGGTTTAGGAATTGTGTCATTTTCATGGACTCAGGGTTACAAAGGAGTCGGGGCAACTACACAAACCGCACTCGACCTTCTGACACCGAGATAGATGGCCTTGTGGCGGAACAACAACGTTCTCTCAAGATTAGACTGGATTCCCTCAAACCAGTGTTTCCAGTAATCAATTTAGCAGAAAACGCGGTTCAATTATTAAATGCGTTCTAATTGTACCTATTCACAACTCAAATAACCTTATTCGATAACGGGAATATATACGTTCATACCGCTATCAGCATACCACTATATATACACCTATAGCATAGTACAGCCAATAATAGTAATTAACACATTCAAAGTAACCTGTAAAAATCTGGCTCTTAGATCATCCGTTGTTATATCGAGAATCTCGGCCTCAAACAAACTGCCATTGTCGTATACTAAAATATATACACACTAAAAAAAGCAACGCAATTTGTTTTATCAAAAAAGCTTAAAATATTATATGCTCGTTGACTTGAACAAAGCCAAAATTAATAAAAAAATACATTACAAATATTTTTGTACATCAAATAGCACAGCACATTACAAATACATACATCAAAAATGTAAGGAGCTCGTGCTCTTGTTAGGGATGTCGCGGACAGGAGCGGATCCAGGGGGGGGGGGGCGGCGGTGCAGCCGCCCCCCCCCGAAATTTTTCCCAAGTGAAATTTTACACAAGGGCCCCACCTTTGGTTTTTTGTGCCCGGCCGTCGTCTCCAATTGACCAAATTTGGCCTAAAATAGCCTAAAAATAAAAAATTCCCCATTTTTTTGTGGGGGCTGCCGCCCCCAGACCCCTGCAACTTTATGGCTTATATACTATTCCTTGTTATTATCTTTCGTCAAAGTCTATGCATGTATATATACACGATTACATTATGCTGCATTTGCATGTCTACACCAGTATATTATGCTACATGTATATACTCGTGTAATTCACTGACTTTACGTTACGACGTTACGATTTTTTGTTTTAACTTTTCTGTCGGAAAAAATTTCTGATACGTCTCCCAGTTGACCAAATTCGGTCTAAAAATTGGAAAAATTCCCAATTTTTTTCTGGGGGCTGCCGTCCCCAGACCCCTGCAACTTTGTGGTTTAGTGATCTTGCGTTTGTAAGGCGTTTTATAAGTGTTAAAATTGCCAAAAAGTGTATTTTCAGTATTACACAAAATAGAAATGTCATGCCCCCCCGAATTTTTTCTGGGCACGCCACTGTCGTTTTAGTTGTTTTACCGTAGCAAAATTCACATTTTAGTGAATTCGTGGTCTAACGTCAAAATAATATTTACTTCGTTAATTTTCCAGATTTGCTAGCTTCTAGAAGTTCGCCGGCCTGTCGGATGTGTAATTTCCAGTATTTTTGAGCCTCAGTTTCACTTTCTATGCTTATGTGGTCTAAAATTTGCATTGTTTTTGAACGAAATAGAAATAGAAAGTTTGTGTTTGGCAGTTAAATTTGCAGATATGTGTATTTTTACACATCTCACAAAATCGAAAAGCCATTTCCCGTCCAAAAATTTTTTCTGGCTACGCTGCTGAGATGTTTTGTAATATGACCAAACTAATTTTTCTTGTGAAGAAACTTAAAAAGAAAGAAACTAAAAAAACTAAAAATTTAAAAAAATTTCGCCCCCCCCCCGAAATTTCATCCTGGATCCGCCACTGGTCGCGGATGTGACTTTTTTGACATCCGCGGATGCGGATCTTTTTAGAATACGTTCTAAACAAGTTATGAGCCGAATTTTTGAAAAATGTTTCACCAAGAAATACATAATATACTAAAAATAGCAAGTATGAATGCGAGAATGCAAGTACTAAAAAATGAGACTTAGATAAAACAGTTTGTAACAAAGTTGTGTGTTCATTATACATATCTTCTAAGTTCTAAGCCATGCACCGCCATCAACAGTTTGTTTAAAACGCTATTGGTTAAGTTTATGCCAACTCAAAGGCTATCGGCGTGACCCTCTAGCTACTTGATGCTTTTGGTTTTGGTTGGTGTATACTGTATAATCACTATACGTACTCTGTCTATTCTTTCTAATCTATGAAAGCATGCAAGTGAAAAACTGCTAATATTGTTTTGACAATTATAGCTTTGCAATTTTGTAGACTAGTCTCTCTCAAACATGCAAAACTTAGTTCGACTATGCCCGCAATATCAAATATTCGTGAAGCCTATTTAGAAAAAAATGATTTGCAACCAACAATGAGGTGAAAAAGCCTAGAATACAGTTTCATCCAAAGTTTTAAAGCAAATATATTGTTATATACATGCACAAAAATCAAAATTGCCGTCTGATTTTCTACATTTTCAATAATTTTTGTCGAATCTGCAACATCCGCACATCCGCATTAAATTTTTGCGGATGCGGATGTCACAAAGATGCGGATATCCGCGACATCCCTAGTTCTTGTTATTGTCCCCACTGTTTTCGTGATTTGTCCTCAGAAATCACGGAAAACTACAAGAAAATTAACTTCAACTGAAAGTCTAGATTGAAAAAACCAAAAACATTCTTTTCGAACAAAGCAGCACATTTTTACAGTGATATTCTTTATTCATTCAATTACACATAAACAAAAAACACAGTATTTATAGTTTTTTGGGGCTCAGTTTTTTGTTTCAGTACGTTCGACTTATATTGTGTTCAATATGTTCAAATTTTCAAGTTCGGTGAAAGTTAGGGTACCTTGTTTAATGATCAGCCCGTAGCTGAATGGTTTAATGTCCAACATTTGCAGCAAGGTCGCTTCCGATGCTCCCACTCTCTCATCTTTCTTTATCAAATGCACATCCGTCTAAAGCACAGACTTATATTCACTAGAAGCAGAAGCGGAGTGGCTCATTGGCAGTGTGTCGTACTGGGGATCGACAGGTCCCCGGATCGAATTCTCCCTGAGCTGCGGAAGAAGCAAGGCCTACCCAGCCTGTCACGCAATACTGACTGCTAAATGGGAACCAAGCTTAATCCTGGGCAGGTTAACGCAATGGGCATACGTAATGCTGCCTAAGCGGGTTCCCGTCTGAACCAGCCCTGGCAGGGGATACTTTACCTATTTATTCACTAGAAGTAGCAAATATGGAGTGCACTAGCTGCTTCAAAAAAGCCACACTTTCTTTTTAATGTTTTCCTATTACGTTCACTTGACTGCAATCCGTTTTCAATATGATTCTTAAAAGAAAACGTAAGGACAGCTTCTTCAATTTTGATACTGGTTTTTGGTAATAATAGCAAAAAAATCTTAGATGGAGGGAACTACTACGTTGGTTTGCAAACAGCAAATAACGTAATAGTTATATAGTCTTACTCTTACACAAAAATTGTCACTACATGCTTAAGTGCTAATGTCTGAATCAAACTATTTAAATTCGTTCACTATTTTGATTGGTGCTGAGTAGATGAAAAACCAACCAAAACAATGCCATTCGTAAATTAGTATTACAAAACAGTATGAACTACCAAAATTTCAATGGTTCCGCGAGAAATTTTGGTTGGAATATTGAGAGCTTGAAAGAAACTGGTTTTCTCCGGTCCCAGCCCGGTGTTTTGCTGCTGCAGCTTCACGTCCACGGGGGCGATCGTGCCGGCTTTCGCAGGAGCGGCCACCTTAAAACAGGATCTCACAATGGTATTATCAAAAATCACAATATCGACCGTTGCACCAACCTTATTCTCCAGCTATTCTTATTCTCTTGCTATTCTCGAGTGCTGTTCAACATCTTACAATATTTAAAATTTATATATTCAATCCATAATTATTGGTACCCATTATCGAGGAAACAGTGAGAACAAATCTAATGAATAAGTCTTTAGAGTTAAATGAGATCAGCTATTCTTGAGTTATTCTGATCTCGAGTTATTCTATATATTTTGGTGCAGGCCAGTGCACCAAAATATATTACTAGGACTGGTTACATTAATAAGTACGTCTTACGACTAGGAAGTTTTTCTTAGAAACAAAGCAACAAGTACTGGTCAAACCGCCTTATCCAAAATGGATTTAGCGGATTTAGCGCTGCTATATCTTATCTAAAATTCCAGGATTTAGCCGATTTAGCGCGCGCCTAAATCCGATAAATCCAATTAAATTTGGATAAGCGTTTTAACTGAATCTGCTAAATCCTAAATCTGCTCAATCCGCAAAATAAATGAATTTTGGTTAACACTTTTAGACTGTTGTACTGCACAACTTGACTGCGCATTGGCTTACTGAAAAGTGAATACTAATCATTTTCGCCTGTAACTTTAGTTACGCGCAACCGTTTTGAACGTTCAATACACCAATCGAAAGCTCTGAAATTGCACTTTTTAGTCATGTAATTTTTATGAACTTTTGGAATTAGGTTTGAATAAACTTTTAGATTGTTTTACTGCCCAATGTCATTTTGCCCATTGGAGTCCCGTCTTTTTTTAATTTCGCTTGTATGTTCGGGCATGTGCAACGGTTTGAATGTTCAATATTCAAATTTAAAGCTTGGAAATTGCTCTTTTTAGCTGTCAGTGATCTAACTTGTTTGATTTTTTTATATATAAACTTGTAAATAACACTTTCAGATTGTTTTACTGCACAATTTAACTTTGCGCATTCAGCTATCGGCTCAATTATCATTTTTGCTTGAAACTTCTGTAATACGCTACCGTTTTGAACATTCAATACACCGGCGTGCTATAAGTGCATACGCATGTTTCTGTCAAACTCCGAGTGCAGGAGCACGTGCACGAAGCGCACGAGGGTTTCACACATGCGTATCAGTTTCTATAACACAACAAACAGTGCTATAAGTTTCTTGTGATTTGGTTTTAAATACCTACAAAAAAAATTTCAAAAAATGTCAAGACTGGTGGGGATCGAACCCACGATATTCTGATTTCAAGTCAGACACAATAACCATTCGGCTACAGCCTTGCTGCTGCTAACCAGGTAAGATTGGTAGTTGTCACACTTTACTTTTATGCATACGTTTATGCACTGAATGTACGTACTATGCATCGCATCGCAATAACTTATGTACACACATCTGTGCAAAACTAAGTCCACTACTCTTCCGCAGTTCTATACGAGAACAATTATGCAAATTGATGTCAGTGTTGGAGTGGCCTAGTGGTTAAGACAATGGACTAGAAAGAAAACCGCGTATTTGATGGCGGCGGTTCGATTTTTTTGTCTTTCCTTTTCTAGCTATTTCTGTAGCGTGCAGTATAAGTAGGTTGCACGCTACAGCGTGCAGTAATAACCAGGTTATAGCATTCTACAAAATATACACTAAACCATATTACAAAGTAAGTTGATATCAACAGTCCAGTGACTGCAGGAAAACTTGGTCGAGAATCTAATGTAGAAAACTAGCAAATTGAAGTTTGAGTGTCAGTGTGACTTCTGGGTAAATTTCTGTTGTAGTTTTGTATTATTTAGTACTTTGGTTTGTTGTGAGAATCTTTGAATGTTTGTCTGAAAATATTACAGGTGGTCAAATAAATCACTTGAGTTCCAGATGTAGCACAAATCACGCCTGTTTTTAGATATCACTGCGTAATGCTTGTACAGAGTAAGACTTTTATAGTAAAAATTTCTGAAAAACAACAAATTTGTCCCTAAATTTATCTGTTTTCAGTTTTTAGACTTTTTTGCAGCTTAAATTGTGCAAGAAAACATTTTCAATCCATATATTAAAATGCCTAATTTATGAGCTTTCGAATGATGTATTGCACACCCAAAACGGTTAAGGCAGTCTAAAGTTAAAAAAGAAAACGCGAGGGCCACCTAGATGCTAAATTCGGTAAATCCCCGTGAGTTTACGAGGATTTAACTCGGCTATAAAATGCGTGTAATTTTAAAGGACGGTTATTTTCGCGTCTCCACTTTTTGATTCTGACGCCCCAGAAGTTGATTTTCACGTCCCCACAATTTAAGCGGCCAGTTAGAAAGGATAATCCCTACTCTATTAGCTTAGCTCAATAAATGGGTGCACACGCTTTGATTAGAAAGAGATGACACAATATTAAGAATGAGGATGAAAAACTAGATTACACAATATTAAGAAATCAGGATTATTCCAAAGTTTAAAACTCAATTGTTTTGTAGACTAGTTCCAACCTTTTTTGGACGACCAGGACCGCGTTTTTTTCCAAGGGGAACAAGCATTTTGGTGGGACTCACAACTATATCAAAGCCTAAAATCTGCAGTCCCACAGTTTGCTAACAGACATATTTTTTCACTCCAACTCGACAAGAACAACTCAAAACAGAGCCATTTCCACTGAAATCTGTGACGATGTGGAATAAAGATAAAAGAGGCAAACGTCGGGCTCTGATTTTGGGACACGCGCCAATGCAAATTTGGTTGTGGGTGACTTTGGATGAGGGGACAAATATTGGGAATGGAAAAGCGTCGGAGGATTCCACTGTTTGCAGACGCAGTTGAGAAAACTGCCAACCCGCCGTTTGTGCTTGCAAAGTTTCGACTGGAGCCAGTGAAAACCCCGTGTTAGCGCTGCGGCTGCTTTCCCGAGGCAGTATTTCACAATTCACAAAGAAGTTCCTGAAACTTAGTCATTGGTAGAAGTTGGTGCATAATATATTCAGCTTTCAAGCGACGGTTGGAACTTTTCAATGCATTAATGGTCGCTGGATTGTTCACAGCTGCACCTTCATATCACAACTTGCACAGGGCGCACCTTTTGACCTCGTGGGTCAAACAAGGACAAACGTGATTATGTACATGTTTATGACCCCACTTTGTCGATATGGCCAATTTGTGACATGGGGACGGCCGAATAAATTTCTGGGGACGCGAGAGTCATTTTCTGGGGACGTGAAAATAATTGGCGAATTTTAAATTTACGGATTTAGCGGATTTAAAAAAATGAATTGTGGATAAGGACTTAGGATTTAGGATTTAATTTGAATCCGCCAGCATGCTAAATCCGAAGGGAATTTTGGATAAGGATCGGACTTAGCGCACGCTAAATCTGATAAATCGGCTAAATCCAGCAGACAAGTTAAATCCTAAACGCTTATCCAAAATGCAGGATTTAGCTAAATCCTGATCCGCTAAATCCATTTTGGATTAGGCCCAAAGTTGCATATAAATACCAAATAGCAGGCTCAGCTACATAGGTAGTTAAAAATTATCAGAGTAAACCACTCAACAGAACCAAAATAGTTAAGGGAACATAAACGCGGCACATTACACTGGCACACTTTATTTTGGGAATGTTGTAAAGATTTTTAAACGCAGTGTGACCTAAATACAAGATACAGTTCGTTTAACCCATGTTAAAAGTTGACTGCAGTAGCAACCAATCCAATTCAATAACCATACTCTATTTCCCAGGATTCGTTCCTTGACATCAGACAGATCGCCGTTGGTGAAAACAAAGCCCACATTGCCGATTATGTGCGGCAGGATTCTAAAATAATGTTACTGTTACATATATAACCATAGCCGTCTTTCCGGAAATTTCCGGAAATTTCCTCAAAAGTCAAATTCCCGTCTTTCCGGAAATTTCCGGCAAAAGAAAATTTCCGAAAATTTCCCAACCCTAATCAGAACTGACTGGCCGAGACGTTAGTCTGTTAGGTTCGCAACCTAGAGGGGATGTCGTCGATTCCTAGTCGAGCGATTTTTGTCAGACTTTTGCATTTTCAAACTACATTCTCAGAAACCACTAAAGCAGCAACACACTGATTTTACAAGGCATTTTAATAGTGACAGATGCATAGCTAAGGTAAAAGACGTGCAAAACACACTCGCACATTGACACTTTAACGCTAGCACTGTGTTAACATACCAGAATCAAAATTAAAGACCTGTTGGGCTGTGGCCCAACAGGAAAAATGCGTTTAACCGTCGAACCGAGCTTTACCAACAACTATAGTAATCTTTTGCTATTTGCTTTAGCCAAACATGTGAATGTGTTGTATTTTTTTCGAATACCACTTGTAGTCTTATTTTCGTGTAAAATTTGTGACGTCTGCTGTTGACGCTAGCTAATATACTGTGTTGCAACGTTTGCATAAGTCCTTGCATTGGGATACTATGCATGTTCTGTTCAGTAAACATTTAACAATTAACATACGCAGCCTGTGATTGTGTGAAAAATGGAAAAAAGTAGCAATCTCACGCAAAAGGAGTAGCAATCTCACTAATGTGGTTCACATTTGAAATTGAGTATATACACATACCACATTTTCCGCGTTCTATAAAAAATAATTCAAATATATAGACAATGGTCATTACTTTTCCAGATTCGGATTTTTCGCCAAGTGGCCACGGATCGCTTTTCTAATCATCGTATTTTTTCCCATCAGAATTTCTAAAAAACGCAATTTATACTCAGTCTTTTTCTGGCTTTTTTGAAAATCGGCACTGCGTAAAAACTGTTTTTTACGTTTGACTGCGAAGTATTTTTAGAAAAAGTTGCGTTTTTCTAAAATTATATATATATATATATATATATATATATATATATATATATATATATATATATATATATATATATATACAGTTAATTATATATATCACTGACGGTCCCAGACTTTGACCTCGGGGGTGGGCGGAGGTCTGAAGAATTTTTTCACTTTTTATAATAGCATTTTTCAGCTTTACGCTTTCTTGTTATTGCCGCAGCCATATCAAGCCAATGAGTTGAGTGTGTTTGTAGTAAAACCAGTGGCGTACTGATACAACAAAAGATGGGCGCATCAGACAGTGTATTACACAACTAAATGCAGCATAATGTACTCGTGTGACGTGTAGACATGCTAACAATGCAGCCTAGTGTATAGCAGGCGGGGAAAAACTCTTCAATTTTTTTCTGGATAAATATATATACTACTGGGTTTTTTTCGCTGGAAAATTTTCGCAATTTTGCGAAAAGATTAAATTTTTTTTTCGCAAAACCAAATTTTTTTTCGCAAAAATTTGTTTGTGTTATTTATTGCATTGAACGTCATATTCACGCAGCGGCGTAGCGGGGGACGATATAGGGAATTCCTCCCCCTCAATTTTTTTTCCTGACAAGAATTTTACATTAGAGTCCTTTGGTTTTGTGGTCCCATTGGAAAAAATTCAAAGGGCCCGAAAGTTTAGCTGTAGGTGTAGAATATGTGAAACACTCAAACACGTGATGCATAACTGAACACTCCGATATAGCGTACAGGACTAGTGATTTCCCAGACCCATCTGGACATATAGGGTGGAATTCTAGAAGGGTGATTAGCGAGTGACTAACTTAATCAGTCGCTAAACGTTCTTTCATTACGTTTTGTCATTACGAATTCTACACGCTGAGAATAGACTTGCCTGATGTCATTCTGCACGCCACGCGCGTTGTTCTTTTAATCACTGACTAACTTAATCACCCTTCCAGAATTCCACCCATATACTTTGATTTTGTGTGACGAAACGAGACGCAATATCTCGGACTGGGCACACTACACAGTCTCAGATACACACAGATTTGAAAAAACCCTAATTAGCGGATGTTTTATGGTCATTAAACGCGTTGACATAGAATATTACCACGCAATAAACATGAAGTTGCAGGAATTTACATGAGTGTGGGGAGCGGAGCTTCGGGAAAGTTAGAAATTTTAGATTTTTAGGTCAAATTTGGTCAATTGGGGACGTACCGGAAATTTTTTCTGGCTGAGTAGCTAAAAACAACGCGGGGATCTTATAAGTTCACCTCACCGGCGTCAAATTTTTTTCGCAAAGTTTGCGAAACAGTTTGAAATTTTTTCGCAATCGCCAAATTTTTTTCACAATTGCGAACGTTTTTGCGAAAAAAAACCCAGATATAGTCAGGGTGGGGAAAAAAACATGACGGAAAATTGGGGTAAAAAAACATGCCCTGTGGCTGAGCGTACATACATACTAGACAGAGAACTCATAGTGGAAATAAAATTTGGACTTCTGGACAGTGCACACATATCATAATATAACATTTGAAGCAGAATCAATGGCTTAGCTGACGACGAAAATTTACACCCCAAAAAACGTCACACATATCATAATATAACATTTGAAGCAGAATCAATGGCTTAGCTGACGACGAAAATTTACACCCCAAAAAACGTCATAAAAACTAAGAAATTTTTGAAGTTGCTAAGATTATAACATTTGTCACAGATAAATAGGGAAGCTCATACTTTGCATGGGGGTATTATTTTAACTTGTCTATTTACTGCTATACAAGTTTAGTTGATATATAAAAGATTTTCAGAATTTCGACCATGTTTTTCCCCCACATTTTTTACTCCAAAATGGGGAAAAACATGGCAAGTTTTTTTCCCCACCTATGTTTTTTTCCCCGATCGTATGTTTTTCCCCCGCGTGTGTTTTTTTCCCCTCAGCAAAATATAAAGTTCCAACATGTTTGAAACGGATTCAACGGGTATTCTGTCACCTGTAAACACTGTTTCCTTTGTTTCTGATTGAGATTTGATTGATTTGGCTATTAATGGTGCATTTATATATCATTTATAATAATGGTCCGAACCTTCACGAAAAAAGCCAAAAAATGGTCGGAACAGCAGCTTGTGGAAGACGCGACTTATGTGGCTGCCAAAAGACTTTCATTCCAAAAGGATAGGATTTCTAGAGTAGGAGCGGCACACCACATTGCAGGTTTTCAAAATTAATTTTTTTAGTAACTAAAAAATTATACGAGCAAACTGGTTTTAATTACTGTGTGTGTACTTGCCTGGGGGACGGCTACATGCTGGCCTAACTTCAGGCAAATCGGTTGGGTATTACCCGAGATATGAAAAATCGCCTCCCACAAACACGGATTTTTCCGTCTTTTTTTCCGGCGCCATAACTCAAGAAATCCTTTTTGGCGAGGGACTTATTTATGTTTTTACATTTGTTTTGGTCGACAACAGAGTCAATATAAAGATTTTGCTCTTGGCATTTGGCGTTTTTTGACTCTGCTGGGAGGGGGGAAACCTCTTTTTTGGGCTTCGAAAAACGGCAGTCACAAATATACTCTAGCCGACTTTTGAGAAGTCACGCAAACAGACCAAGTCTAATCTCTTGCATGCATGGTAGTGTAGTGGGGTTGTAGTGCATCTCTCCTTTTGGAGTCAATTGTGTAACTGTAGGCCTGGTAAGGGGTCTGGAACGTAATTTACATGTGTTAGGGTAGGGTGGTAGGCTACCTACGGGCACTACAGCTCTAACGGTTATAGATGGAGGTCTGTCGTTTTTTATGCGAATATGAACCTCTATACTGCGCATTTCATTGTGCTATTAGTTTTACTGTCAGATTTACCTATTAGCCAGAACTGGTGCACCCCCCGTGATATCGTTGAGAAAATAATTTTTCATGATTTTCTCAATGTATACAGCTTTTAGGGATAACCTCTCGTTCTGTATTTCTATTGCATCTTAATACATAGGCGTGGGGCTGTCAGTTGATATTTTTTGGTCCGCGTGGTGTGCACTGTTCCACTTTGGCAGCCCTAGCAAAGTGCCAGAATAGTCAATTTGACCAAATTTTTGAATTTTGTCAGTTTTGTTGAAAAACTGTGGAAAAGGCTAATTTGAGGTGCTTAACGGGAGTATAACTTGTTTTGACTAAAAACTATTGTTTTTAATCCGAAACAGTGCTCAGTGGTCTACTACGGTTGCTTGGTTCGCGTTGTGTATGCTGTTTCATTTTGGCACCCCTGGCAAGTGCCAGAATGGTCAATTTGACCAAATATTTTTCTTGCAATGAACGTAATAAGGTTAAAACTGACTGTGCTGTTCTTTCTGTTGTACTACAATGTCATCGCCACGAAAAAACACAATATTTTAGACTATGTTTTGTTCGCCACCCTTGTGTTTTTTCCCCGTTTTGCGGGGAAAAAACGAGTTAAATCTGCTATAGTGTAAATTACAGTGGTAGCTGGAACAGTGTTTACAGTGTGCAGATGACTGGAGGTACTAGCTATCTTTACAACTTTAACTATCATTGATATCTCATACATGACGAGAGATATAACCTTAGTTCCCTATTTATGTTTTTTCCCCACCCTGACTATATACTAGTAAGGAAAATGCCCTTGTCGGGCGGCTCCATGGGTAGAATAGGTTACTGTCTGTCTACATATTATTATTATTATTATGAAAATTCCCGGATAGAACCACGTGTTGTTAGCAATTTATTACATAACGTGGCCCACCCCGCAGTCTTCCCAACCCACCCCCGTTCCAATATATTAAAAAACTAGAGAGCCTTCACTCTGCAGCATGGAATCGAAGGAAAATTGAGAAGAATTACATACAGATTTTTGAAAGATTAAAGAAGTAGATGAAAATAGAAATAAATGAATAACAAAATCAGATTTGAAATTGGAAAACAAATTTTTAGGATTAATTTAGTTTATTAGAATTTAGGCATATGTTTATGCGATAACATATGCACTGCACATACGTGCGTACATATACATATATATGCGTAGCGCATTCAGCATTACGCACATGTATACATAGTCTCAATTGGAACGGAGTAACTGCGTCCACGACAGTATACAAATCTTCAATACATCCACCAGTATACAATGCAAGCCTACGATATATTGCAACCAGGATTGCATTGAAACATGGTGGGGTTAGTAGGCGAATACACAGAAACAAAAACGAAACAGAAATGGAATAGTGTATACAGACTTGAAAATATTATGTTTGTTAGGCAAATTTTTTTACTTTTTAGAGAAACTATCTTTGAATTTATGCCCACCTAATCTAACGACTGGGGGTGAGAGAAGACGCATAAAGTTAAAATGAGTTGTGGTTTAAACGGGGAGGGGAGTGGGGCCAAAGATGGCCATTAAAACAATCCCCTCAAATTTAACAGACATAAAAATAAAACATAATACTAAGATCACGGGCCAGAATAACAAACCAGGATAAACAGAAACTGAAAGGCAAACCTGGCATTGACAGAAAAAAGAAATCAGGAAAAATAACAAAACCACATGGTCACAAATATAGAACATTAAAGTCGAGTTACAAAAAGGATCAAAAAATCTTACACGCGCGATCTACGCAGGAATTGACTTAAATCTATTTGGTTCAACTCTTTTTTCAAAACAGCTAAACTTTTGGCTGATACTGCTGCATCAGGAAGTGAGTTCCATACAGCAACAACACGGTTTGGAAACGAATACTTGAAAATATCATACTTAGCTCTGCACGCTACAAGTTTTAAGCAGCTACTGCGTGTAGAAGACACGGGTGAATACGCGAAAAGGGATTCAAAAGGTATATCGATTTTTTGCATTACTATACGATACGCAACAATTAGATCAAAATACAATCGTCTATATTCTAAGCTCTTGACGTTGAGTACTGCTAAACGTTCAACATAGGTCATATTTTGAAGTCCTGGCAGCCGTTTAGTAAACGATCTAAGCACTTTTTCAACAAGGTCAATGTCTTTTAGAAGATAAGGTGACCAAACTGGCGTACAATACTCAACTAAGGGTCTAACATATGTATTAAACATTCCCATTAGAAAAGCTTTGTTTCTAGATTTGAAACAGCGAAAGATTCGGGCAGATACGGCCATTGCTTTTTTTGTGATCACTCCACAATGATTAGAAACTTTTCGATTGTTACACAATAAAATTCCGAGATCTTTGATAGATGTACAATTAGTAATTTCAGAACCGCCCATAAAATATTGTGGCTCTATCGACGATAAAACAGAAAACGAAGCATTTATGACATGCAAGAGGCAATTGCCAAGTGTTGGACCACTGATACAAACGCTCGATGTCTTGCTGTAGCAATGGGCTAGCATTATCACTATCAACGATCCTATATATTTTAGCGTCATCAGCAAATAAACTAATTTCACTATGTAAAATCACAGATGGTAAATCATTCACATACAGCAAAAACAGCAGTGGTCCCAGCACAGATCCTTGAGGTACACCGCTCGTAACATCTGTGAGACTTGACAATTTATCGCTCACTTTAACTCTTTGGGTTCTACCACACAGAAAAGACCTGATCCATTGAAGAACGGTATCACTCAGACCATAGGCCCGCAATTTTTGCAAGAGCTTTGCATGAGGCACACTATCAAAAGCTTTTGCAAAATCTAAGTAAATTGCATGCACATTTTTCCCTTTTTCACGAGCCAGATGCCATTGATGCAGAGTTAACAGAAGATTTGTAAGAGTAGATCTATTTTTCAAAAAACCGTGTTGACTCTTGGATATCAGGTGCTCAGAATCGAGAAAAGAAATGACTGCATTTCGGATCAGTGTTTCAAGAAGTTTACAGCACACAGAGGTCAGACTGATGGGACGGTAGTTGCTAGGATCTGAATTTTTTCCTTTACGTTTAAAGATTGGGACAACAATGGCTTCTAACCACTTGGAGGGTAACTTTCCAGTCGCCAGACTTTTTATGAAAATTTGTGTCAACGGATAAGCAACTGAGTATGCTAATTTTTTTAATAAAACAGAAGGAAAATTATCTGGTCCAGCTGACAGTTTTGGCGGAAGCTTTTTTAACAATTTGTAGACATCTTCTGTGATCGTAAACTCATGCATAACTGAATCAGTTCGTTTTAGGAAAAAAGGTGCATTACCATCATCAACAGTAAATACAGAAGCAAAACACTCATTAAAGCAATTAGATTTGGCTTCAGCTGTATCATATAATACATCAGACATCTTAAGAGTAGGAATCGTATTTTTAGAATTAAGTTTAGAATTTACGAAGCTATAAAATTTTTGAAGGTTGCCCGATTTCAAAACAGTTTCCTCTCTATCGAAAATTTCGTGTCGCAAAGTACTACGTGCACCCTTGGCCGCTTTTTTATACTTGATAAAATCACTTTCTCTTTTTGACAGTTTAAACTGACGCCAGCACCGGCGTTTTTTCTTAAAGGCAGTCCTGCAAATGGTAGACCCAGATTTTTTGTTATTACTGAGATTGATACGCCCTTCGGGAACATAAATATAAATAGCATAATCCAAAACATTTGAGAAAACATTCCACATAGACTCAACATCAGAAAACGTGTCAAATAACCCGTCCCAGTCAATTGTATATAGAAACTCATTCATTGTATTAAAATCAGCTTCTACTTTTTAAATTTTTTGGGTTTCACACTTCGATAGGGAACACGTAGGCTAAAGACAATCGAATTATGATCAGAGAGACAAAACGGTTCCCCGACCTCAACACCAGTAACAAACTGTATATCTGTACACAATAGCACATCAAGCATATTTTCCCCACGGGTGGGGACTTCAATCAACTGAGACAGCCCAAGCTCACAAAAAACTTCTGATACAGATCTAGTGGTATCAGAAAAGCTGAGTGGATTTCCCCAATTAACATTTGGCATATTTAAGTCACCTATTATCAGAACATCCCCATTAAAGTTCTCGCAATTTTTCCGAATGTTTGAGGAAAGCGCAGAATTTTGCCTATCACCTGAAGCGGGGGATCGGTATATTAACCCAAATTTTGTAACAGATGGTCCAAAATACACATCAATCCAGAGTATTTCAATAAAACCATCAACACACTCACAACAATTCATAACACATCGAACATTATCAGAATATAAAAATGCCACACCTCCGTGCCCCCTACCAGCTCTGTCACACCTATATACATGCCAACCAGGCAGCAGTAGCTCGGAATCTGAAATTTCGTAATTTAACCATGTTTCCGAAATTAAAACTATCCTGACTTTTTGATAAGCGCCATGTTTTAATTCATAATGCAACTCATCAATTTTGTTAGTCAAACATCTAGCATTAAAATAAACACAAGATAACAGGTCATCGTCTATAAGACACAAATCATTTGAAATTGGTGGCTGGGAAAATCCGTCGGAGACTCGTGACTGACTTAACCGGTGCGCTTGACGTTTTTTTGGACTATCTTGCCACGAAAAATGACAACGTTTTCGCCAGCATCTCGTCTAGCATATAACTCAGTGCGCAGTTTGAAGTCCTCTTGCCGCTGTTGCCACGCAAGATCAGGCCTGACCCAGGCCTTCGTGGCGCCGGCAATATCTTCGCGGATAAACTTGAACCCCGTCAAAAAGCGACGTCGAGAATCCGGATCAGAGAAGACTATTTTAAGAATACGAGGCTTGAAGGGTAGTCGGCGCGAGGGCAAATGGCCATCCGGACCGTTTGGAGCATCATTAGGATCAGATGGCTGGCCGTGATCACCCGAGCCACCGTCAGCAACAGCAGCTGCATACGTGTCAGCGCGCTGACTGGCTGTGTCAGGCTTGCGACTTCCTTGCGTGTGATGTTTTCCTTCGCGAAAAACTCGCGTAACGGAGCTAGGCGAAATCCCTAGCTCGGTACACGCCTTTTGAACGCGCCGTAGATCAGCCTGGTTCCCTTCGGCCTCTTCCACTAGGCTGATCATAACCAACTTGTCTTTCTTGGACTCTCTTTCCGTAGTTTCCGCCACAGATGATTGGATCAGCTCGGTCAGTCTTGGAATGATGGACGTAAGACACTGGTTAACGACATCCTTGACCAGCGTTGTGTAGTCCACTTCAGACTGCGGTTGCGCTACTCCGACTTTTTGTTCCAGCAAAGCCACGCGGTCACGAAGGCTTTTACAGTCTCCGCACACATGAGAGACCTTGGCCAACACGTTCGCCTTTTGCAGGGCCTGAAACTGTTTGTTGTCGATGCCAGCACAAACTGCATGGAACATAGCCGGGCACAGAGGGCATCCAACACGATAGTCCTGACTGCCAATATGGCCCCC
>JASANF010011389.1:0-20042 GCA_030248245.1 Trissonchulus sp. WLG1_4
TATCACTTTTTTCCTCGCCGAAGCTTTAGGTTAATGGGAGAGAGTATCTCGCCTCACAAAATGAAATACCGCCACTAAAGAAACCCACGATCTAAAGCTAGCCGGGTGGACTACATAATATACCACAGCCAGTGTATATTAAGGAGCGATAATTTACTTCATAGTGAGATAATTACAGCCTATGCTAACATTCCCAACGAATATTAAAGCAAGAAATATTTTCCTATTAAAGAAAAAGCATATCAATCCTGTATGGTTCTTGAACTAATAGATAGATATCAGATTACAACTAAAAGACAACCAATTTATTATAAAATAACCATTATCTATTACGTTACCTATATTATAATTATAAGTAAAATTCTTTAATTAGCACAATTTTACAATAGAACAGTCCAGGTTATAAAACTATGTAGGCTACAAACCACACATTATGCTATACTTAGTGAAAGAAACTTAATAGGTGAGACAATAAAAAGCATTTTAAAGCTCGTAAAACACTGAAGCATTTTTTACTCAAAATACTAGACATATGCTTTGTTTTTATTCAATTCATTCGCATTTATTAGGTTTCGACACAACATTAAGTGGTAACTTAATTAAGAACTACATTCATAAACTAAAACAGTCTAAAACTTTTACTTAATTAATATTTCTGGTTTAAAATAAAATTAATCAATCAAGTAAATTTCATAGCAGTCAACGGATTTCCGTCACACTGGTTAGTTTACTGCAAATTATAAACATATCAATTAAAAATTAAAAGACAGCACAAAAACAAGTCATCTGCCTAATCCACACGACTAGAAAAAGTGGTTTGAAAAACAATACGACGCACTGCTGATTAGAATAAAAAATTTCATTAGAGTTTCGCTGTGCTGCGTATGGAAAACAATAAGGTGAAACTCTAATGGGATGTTTAGTAATAACGATTTCTGGATTATGTATAACCACATTGTAGCGGAACGTCAAAGGTATATATTTTGTCTTGTTTTTTCAAATTTTGAAAGGCTGAAATTTTCCGACGCTTAAAAGATATACTATGAGAATGAGTGTGAACCAAAATTCGACCAAAAATTGCTGGACCCCGAGCGAAAACAAAACACGCGTTTTCATTACGTGAAAAGCGAATTCAAATCGTCACGAGTACAGTCAGTAGTCACGAAAATCACGCCACCAGTATTGTCTCAGGGCTCAGTAATTTTCGGTCAGACTTTAGAAAACGGCTCGAATATAAACAACAGCTTCACTGGCCCTAATACGGAATGTAAAGCTCAATTATACAGGCTGAACGACTAACATAATATGCAATATTTACAAATTCTCAAAATTTTGAGACACAGCAATCAGTGATTTAGAAACATGTATGAATCACATTAAATTAATCTGTATTGTACTGAAATAGTAGGGTATTGTAACAAAGCCGCAACCGCTTTACACATTTTCCTGTTTAGATCGTGCCTTTCAATCGCCATTTTATATTAGGTTTATTATCATTTTTTGCGGAAACCGTTGCTGTTTTTTGTGAAACGCACACTAATAGATACTTTCATTACAAAAAATAAGTAAAAATATACTTTAAAGTAAAATTTAAATAAAAAATTTAAATCTTGTCTTTGCGGTTATTCATTTTATACAAAAGCATATTCCAATATATTAAAAAAATAAAACTATTTTAGTTTGTCCAGTGACAGCGGTTTTCACAAGTAAATTACAAAAAAGTACAAGATATGTCCATCGTAAGGTCACGGGGTCAGATACAATAGAATTGACCAAATTATGCTCATGGCTGGAGTGCAAAGAGGTTCACAGCGGTGTAGAATGGAAGCGAGAAGAATCAGTAGAGACTAGTCTTTTTCATAATCCGAAGGAATTCATCCTTACTCACTTCACCGTCCCCGTCTAAGTCGGCTTCCACAATCATTTCCTAAAACAGAAACAAAACAGACATGAAAACGTGAATGAATGAAAAAAATAAAGCAAACAATGAATGAATGAATGAGTGAATGAATGAATGAATGAGTGAATGAATGAATGAATGAATGAGTTAATAGTACATGTATTTCTGGGATAACTAGACAAGCTACAATAACATTTTCTGAACTCCCTTTAATATATAAACTTTGTGCTTGCTTGTGAGTATTACTTTGTTTTCAATAAAGATGATATTTTTCTTGTTGCAACAATCGTAATTAAGCGTCACACTTGTGAAGGAGCTAAAGCAAACCTGGGTAAAACAATGCTTCAGACGTTTAAAGTAGCTATAGCCATAATATTGTGTAACAGTATAAAACCAGAACGCTTGGCCTGTTGGCTTCCTAATATCCTAAACATGACGGTCTTATTAATAAATAAACTATTTAAACTTATTAATTAATTAATTAATAAGTTTAACTGACTTTGAGTTCTTCTTCAGTGATATTCTCCCCTAGTTCTTCGGCCACTCGTTTTAAGTTCCGCAATGATATCCTGCCCGTCTCGTCATTATCGAATAAACGAAAGGCTTTCAGGATTTCCTCTGAGGTGTCTTTTTCGAGAAGTTTCTCGCCCATCACCGATATAAAGTCTTCCAGCGTTAATGTGTCTAAAACGTCAAAAAAAGAAAAATGCTGTGATTGACAACACGTGTTCAACTTGAAAATAGAAAAAGGGCCAAATTCGGACTATAAGAGAGTTTAGGAAGTCTATTAAGATTTTACAACTAATTTACGCCTCAAAACCTGTATTTTTCGTGCAATTTTTTGAATCTTTTTGAACTAAAATATTAGGTTTTCTGTTGCTCGCTTAAGACTATCACTTATAAGTTTTTTCACGTCAATTTTGATTTCTCATGAAGTACGGTAAAATACAAAAAAACTATTCGCATACATTAGATTTCTGAAAAATGATCATGATGAGTTATTTTTCAGTTGTCACCCGTAAAAACGAAAAAGATAAACAGGTTTTATTTAGAAAGGAAACACACTAATACAATAACTTAGAATGCAGCAATTCGGTTTGAAAATGAAAACTTCATCTGAGTAAATGAATAGTGCTAATTTGCATTCAAAATATGAACCAACATAGCCTTCAAAATAGCACAATTCTGGATTTAATTGTCTGTGTCTGAACTCAACTCAGCGATCTATGTAAGTCGGTAACGAGTTTTGCATCCTTTGGACATATTGATCTGCGCAGAAGGGGATGTTATTCAGAAATAGTGATTATATTCCACATATGAAAAACTGTAAAAAATTAAAAATGTGGAAAATAAAAAATATCCAGCACTGTTCTTAATAAAGCGTATGAAATCAGTCTTAAAGACGCAACAGCAGTCTATGGCTTATAATTTTTAAGAACAATAAAGAAAGTAAGCCAAACGCAGAGTAGGCAAAGGCACTAGCAAAGTTCGAAAAAATTGTTCCAAACTCCAACACAAACTTCCAACCCAAAAGCCCACGCACAAATGGAAATAGCCTTTTAAACCATTTGGCCAAAAAACCCAAAAGAAAGTTACACGGAAATTGACTGGCTTAACCTCACCAAAAACAAAATTTGGTAAAATTTAATTTGCAAAATTTGCATCAATGCTGGAATTATTTTAATCAGCCGGTGGGTATACATGTGTCTGATTAAAAGTTTGACCAAGATCTAATTTAATTAGCAAAAATAGCGTTCAATTTTTAAAAAGTATTCGTCAAAAAACCTTTTAACTTAGTCGTTCCAGAAATATGTTCATATTGGAACTGGTTTACAGACGGACTTGTGGACTAAAAAAATGCTTAACCAAAAATGACTGGACCCTAAACAAAGCCAAACACGTGATTTTATTACGAAAAAAAAACGGTCTTCCAGCGAGTTAAAAAACTATATAGTAGTAAAAAATTACCCCACCTTATTTGGTCTCAGGGCTCAGCAACTTCTAGTCAGATTTTAGTATGAATGAACCACATTTCGCGAAAACACAGGCTAGAGATCCATCTATTTTCTACATATAATTACAAACCCATTCATTACACATACTCGTAGAATATATACGCTGAAATTAGCTCTACAGCAAACATACTAGTCTGAGAATAACATGAACTCAAAATCACTCAAACGTAAATAAGATTTGGTGAAAGGTCGTACCGTCAACCTCTTTCTTAAGAAATTTCATCATTTTCTGAATTTCTTCTTTCTTTGGTTCAAAGCCTAAGGCTCTCATGGCTACCTGAAAAAATATAACGTACGCCACAGGAATGCTAAATTACATATTTGATTTAGCTCAAAAGCTCTGAGATTTGACTTCTGAGCTGCAATCCTGCTTTAATTTGACGTACTAGTACAAATAAATTAGTGGAAATGCATTAAGGTTAATGATTAAGCTAGTTCTTTAAATTTCAGAACGGACATGGTGTAAATATAATATGTCGGCTAAATGTCACGAGTCACGACAGAAAATGAACTCTATACGGAATATCTAAGTCTAGGTCGTCCCTACACATGGGCAGGCAGCACACTGTAGGGGGGTGCGGAGCAACTTTTCCGGCCGGTTTTGCTTTATGAGCCACTAATTTCGCTCCGTGAGCCACCGTTTTGGCGTCATGAGCTACTGTCAAAACATCCTGGGGGGGGTGAAGCTCTTGTCTGGGGGGGAGGGGGTGACGTTGCCTTCTGCGGGGAGGGGGGCTGAAAACGCCACAAAACTCCCACCCACGCCCATGTATGGTCTTAACTGTTCGTTCACTACCGCAACGTGACAAAAGCTCAAATCAGTGACTTCACATTTGCTCAGATCATGCAAAACTATGAAAACACTGAAACGTAATCAGTTACATATATTACATTACAACATCACATCATGACATTATTAAGTGCATAGGAATTCAAAATACTGCGAATTATATATCCCTTGTCCTGGTCACAAGCAGAATGTAAAACAAGATTAAAACCCGCCCAATTAGACATTATTGTAGCCTAAAAAACATAAAACAAATAGCTACCTTCAAATCTTTACAAGCAATTTTTCCTGAATCGTCTCTATCGAATAGCTTGAAAGCATCCTGGATTTCCTGTCTCTGATCCTGGGAAAGATCAACTGGTTTTCGGGGTTGGGGCGTGGGAGTCATAAAAGTGTCGCCCGCAGACGTAGTGGCGTCAGGGCCGGTCATGACTGCAGCTGACGCTCTCCACGGAAACAACTGAAAAAACAGCACATAGAAAACCAGCATTCTTGGTACCATGAAAATTCGATAACAATTAATATAAAAGATATAACGAAAAACCTCTTAATAGGAACTGTATAAAAAGCTCATTCATTAGTAAATTGGTTTGAACGCCTAAATGTGCCCTTATGTTTAGGTTTATAATAAAATTACTGAACGATTTACGTAAGAAATTAAAACAGAAGAAATAGAGCATTTATCATGACCTAAAAATAACAAAAACACGCCTTACGTATAAGGCTAATATGTGAAGCCAAGACAAGGCATATCTTTGCTCAAAATTACAGAATTTAACAGATGGACGCGGACTGTATTATCCTACTGAAATTTTTTGTTGCTGTTTAGCATAAAAATCAGTATACAAACTACCAAATGCATTTTCAATGAGGCGACCTAGTCTTCTATAGACCTGTGTAACTCAAGAAGTCGTCACTCTATTTCATACATGGGCGTGGGGGGGGATTGGGGAGGGATTGCTACCCCCCAACCGGACCCCCCCCCCAGACGGGTCCGCTCCCCCCCAGAATTTTTTGAAAGTAGCTCACGAAGCTAAATTGAGCGGCCGGGGACCAAAATGGGTGGCTCACGAAGCAAAAATTAGTAGCTCAGGAGCAAATTTGGTAGCTCACTAAGCAAAATTCGCCGGAAAAGTTGCTCCGCACCCCCCCCCCGGTCGACGGCTCGCCCCCCAGATTTCCTTAGCTGCACATGTGTGCTCTATTTACATAAAAGGTCTGGAGACTGAGGGACTCTTAGTGGACCACTAAACGAAATTCTAAAAAGCAAAAAACTCAACCCCTAAAACTTCCAAAAAACAATATACATACTGCCAGTGTGGTGGTGCAACCCAAGATTTGTTCGAAGCTCGTTTTTGTCAACATTAGAGATATGTAGATTTCCAAAAATTCTATTTTGTAACATTAACTTCTCTGTATATATATATATATATAGGTACCAGTGCAAAGTTCGAAGTTAGTACGTAGCTCAGTTCAATTATCGGACGATGGTGGATCGCTGTGTTTGCATCAATTCCGTCAAACGGACCAAAAGCCAAATAAGCCTTGACAAAATTGTTGGGACATACTAGATTTGGGACAAAGTATATAGATCATAGAATATATATATATAGGTATGTATATATAATATACGCCTTGTTATCATCACATTGTATAAGCAATAAGTAACGGGCAAAACAAAGTAACAAAAAAACGGTTCTGTGAACTAAATTCTTCGCTACTACAAATCGGGTATATATACCTGGAGAACTGGAGCCACTACTTTGGCGGACGATGAACGGATGACTGATTCTGACAAATTAATGACCCTTTTGCCTTGTACCTGTCTATCACATTTTGACGAACCTGTTGTGTAACATTTCTGACTAAATGGGGTGCGCCGTGATGGTATACAGCCCTCGCCCGTCATGATATACATCAACCCATACATGTAACAGCGTCAAAATTTTAAGGGGGTTTCACCTGTCAAATTTCGGGGACCCTCCCCCTGATCGACCAAAAATACCCTAAATTTTGCCAAATTCTGTAAAGTTTTCCCCAAAAACTGTCACTTTTACTAAATTTTGCCCAAATTTTGGGGTCCCCCCCTAGGCCCTTCGATTCTGGGACGGTCCCCCCTCATACATGTATGCAATATGCATTAATCCCAATTTCAGCCATAATGATATACATACATACATACAGATATATACCTATATATATGTGTATATATATATATATATAAAGTTGGAATATACATATATATATATATATATATATATATATATATATATATATATATATATATATATATATATATATATATATATATATATATATATATATATATATATAAATATATATCAGTCAATTTTTGGTAGGGTCGAACTAAGGCGCGATGAGCTCAAAAATAGAATTTGCTGATTTTTACATATTTTGTAGGTACTAACTAGCATATAATCGTGCTGAAACGGTTTTGGCTAAAAATCATCATGGGCCGTGTTATGGCCTCTCAAAGTCCGATCCAATGGCCGATTTTTTTCACTTTTTCAACTTTTTAGTTTTCCTGCTGCCATTTTTTTATAACAAACGTACAAAGATCATGGTCGGCCAAAATACTTTTATACCCAGAAAAACTGTGGCGTATTGCTCGAGAATGACCTGCGCCTGATTTTTTCGTCCCTATATCCAGCCGTATGCTTTATAGCCGCGCACCATTGATCATTGTGTGACACAACAAGTATTATACTTTTAAAAAAGTACAAAATTAACAACATTTTAGGAATACCCACTGTTGCTATAAGCCTAAAAATGTATTTTATGGCACAAAAACAACCTCCGAGCCAATTTTTGCCTCTATCTCTTGGTATATACATTTTAGCATCACATTATTATTACTTTTATGAAACAACAAGTACTAGGGCTTTACTCTAAAACCAAATCAATAAGTTTTTATGGAGACCCATTGTTGCTATAAGCCTAAAAATGTATTTTATGGCACAAAAACAACCTCCGACCCAATTTTTGCCTCTATCTCTTGGTATATACATTTTAGCATCACATTATTATTAGTTTTGTGAAACAACAAGTACTAGGGCCTTACTCTAAAACCAAATCAATAAGTTTTTATGGAGACACACTGTTGCTATAATCCTGAAGGGGGCAAAATGTATTTTATGGCACAAAAACGACCTCCGAGCCAATTTTTGCCTCTATCTCTTGGTATATACATTTTATCATTACTTTATTATTAGTTTTATGAAACAACAAGTACTAGGGCTTTTCTTTAAGTCCAAATCAGTAAGTTTTCATGGTGACGCACTGTTGCTATAATCCTGAAAATGTATTTTATGGCACAAAAACGACCTCCGAGCCAATTTTTGCCTCTATCTCTTGGTATATACATTTTAGCATCTCATTATTATTAGTTTTATGAAACAACAAATACTAGGGCTTTACTTTAGGACCAAATCAGTAAGTTTTTATGGAGACCCACTGTTGCTATAAGCCTAAAAATGTATTTTATGGCACAAAAACGACTTCTTCCGAGCCAATTTTTGCCTCTATCTCTTGGTATATGCATTTTAGCATCACATTATTATTTAGTTTTATTTATTATATATACATATATATATAATATATTTATATTTATATTATACAACTCTATAGTTTGACTGAGTAAGTGCTGTTTGCGTTCACCTTTCAGAAATTCACTTTTCAGAAAGTCACCTTTCAGAAACGATTTTCTCAACGTTCACCTTTCAGAAAACTGAAATTTCTCAACGTTCACTTTTCAGAAAGCCAAAATGTTGGAACGTTCACCTTTCAGAAAGATGACATTTTATAACGTTCACCTTTCAAAAAGTTGAAATTTTGCAATGTTCACCTTTCTTTAAAAAGTTTGCAAAAGATAAAATTTTAAAGTTTATACTTACACCTAAGTATATAATATGTATACCAAACAATGTTATAAGTGTTTATATTTATAATTTATTCGTTGAGTATAAATAAGAATTATTAATTTATAATTTAACTTAATTTTTGTTACGTAAATTTCAAGTATTGACTACTAAGGAAGGACCATTCATGCAGGTGATTTGCAATTTTATTTTTTGCATAGATTTGCGACGGTATTTTGTGGAAATTTACTTCCAATTTGATGACAGTAGGATAATAAAAACAGACAATATGGGTCCAATTAAAGGGCTGACGATCACTTGAAAGTCGAGCAATCGCAAACTAATGTAAACATTGATTGTTTTGAAAAATTAATAAATTTTTGTCGAGCAAATGAAAGTCGAGCAATTGAAAGACGAGCGAATGAAAGTACGCCTTATTAGTTCATCATTTAAGGGGGTAGTGTCGCGAAAGCAGTTTTGCTCATAGGTTGCAAAAAGATATCTTTTTGCTTTGAACTTGTACGTTCACTGAGAAACTAGTCCAATGCTATACTGTGTTAAATAAGTACTGCCAGACAGTAGACTACCAATATCTGCCAATATCTTGAACCAATCACCGATTTTAAGCCAGACATCACACAATAAGGACATGAAAATTCAAAAAATTCAGCCAGATATCAGATTGGCCAGCTTGTGAAGCACACGTAACGTGTCGACGCACAATTTTTTGCCACAAATAAGAAAAAAGAAAAATGAAGGTTCGTTTTTCTTTTGATTTTAAAATAAGCGTCTAAATTTTTCACAATTTATCATTATTGCTGTGAGTACTTCACTGTTTGCGCACAGTTTCACAGTTCAAACAGGTATTACTCCGCAACCACTCAAGCAATTTGCACTAAATTTTGTGTGCATAAACTACAACATCTGTCCTTTTAGTCTATGTAAACAAACTAAACAAATAAGTTGACAATTGTGACGAAAAAATTGAATGTGAATAGGTTTTTAAAACGTCATTTTTCCGACTTTGCGACCTCACTGCAAACAGTATACTGCATCAATTTTGATGAAACTTGGCGAAAATACTTGCCTCAACATATATTAAATAAAATATATAATATATTAAATATAAAAATATAATTAAATATAAAAATATATTAAATAAAATATATAAAGAACGATGTCTTATCTTTTTATAAAAATGTTTTACAGTTACGCAAAATCGACTGCTTTCGCGACACTACCCCCTTAACCTAAGTTGTGTTATGTAAATTTTAAGTACTGACTACTAAGGACCATTTATTCACCTGATTTGCAATTTTATTTCGTTTGCTACGATTTTTGACGGTTTCTTGTAAAATTTCATTCGAATTTAGTTTAAACTAGTAAGGAAAAATGCCCTTGTCGGGCGGCTCCTTAAGTAGAATAGGTTACTGTCTGTCTAAGCCGGAAGAATATTTAGGCTGAACTTGTAAAAGCGTTGGTATAAGAATTTATTACCGAGAATATGGAATATGGAATATGGAACGTGTCAGCTCGTCAAAGTAGGTGGACTAGAACTAGTTACAAATGAAGCCTGAGCATAAATTTTTGACACAGCACTGTAAAGGTCAAAATCCTCAGGCATGTCTCTCACTTTTTCGAAAGTTCACATGTGGAAATTTTTAAGGGGCTTTAATTCCACGAAAATATGTTACATTTTTGCAACGTGTCCAACTCTCCAACTTTTTTGCAACGCCCCGTGTCCAACTCTGTACTCCCACGGCCAAAAATTTTTATATGATTGAAAAATATAAATTTCTTCAAGATTTTAAGTCACTCACTACTGTGACTGTTTTTCCAGGGACTGCAAGAAAGTTAAGGCTTGATAGTAAAGGCATGAAGTTTTGAGAAAAAGAGGAGTCTGCTTGGTCGCAAAAGAAAACCTAATTGGGGGTTAATATATCGCTGACTGCGACTGAATACTCTTATGGACACGGACATGGACAGCCCTTAGGACAAGAATGAAACGGATTAAGGGCCTATTCCTTTGGCCACGGGTGGACCCGGATCAATTTGCATGCAGTGGAACACCAAAAAGTAAGATTAAACTAAATTGGAAGTAAATTTCCACAAAATACCGCAAATCGATGCAAAAAATAAAATCGCAAATCAGGTGTATGAATGGTCCTTCCTTAGTAGTCAATACTTGAAATTTACGTAACAAAAATTAAGTTAAATTATAAATTAATAATTCTTATTTATACTCATCGAATAAATTATAAATATATACACTTATAACATTGTTTGGTATACATATTATATACTTAGGTGTAAGTATAAACTTTAAAATTTTAAGTTTTGCAAACTTTTTAAAAAAAGGTGAACATTGCAAAATTTCAACTTTCTGAAAGGTGAACGTTATAAAATGTCATCTTTCTGAAAGGTGAACGTTCCAAGATTTCAAGTTTCTGAAAGGTGAACGTTCCAGCATTTTGGCTTTCTGAAAGGTGAACGTTGAGAAATTTCCGTTTTCTGAAAGGTGAACGTTGAGAAAATCTTTTCTGAAAGGTGACTTTTTGAAAGGTGAATTTCTGAAAAGTGAACGCAAGCTGTAGAAATTTTGGTCGGTACTGTATATCTACTATTATTCACAATTAAAATACTAATCTGAGCCTTAAGATGGTTTATAAACGTTACCGTCTTGAAAAGTGAAAAACCAAGATGGACTCGTGTCTAAAATGCCTACAAAAGTTCCATAGGTTGATTGTTACGGAGTGATGTAAATCTACGTTGCCGCGACCGAAATGGAATGTATCGTACTTGTTTTTTAAATAAAGCAAATCTACTGTAATGCTGAAAAAGAATTATTTTTCTAAAAGTACGCTTAAGGCTGACTGTTTTTGAAAAATGACTTGTCTCTTCTATTATTTTGATCTATCATACTCCTTACGAGTTCAAATCATAAATATTCAATTAAGAAATTTTAGCAAAGTATAATGAATTATCATAAAATCAGAACTGTGCACAAAAAGTTCAAATCAATTCCTTTAATGGTGTTTTCTAACAGTCACCGAATAGTTTTCAACCAATCAGGGATAACAATTTCATAACTGTCATGGATAAATATTCAAAATTCAACATGTTCAAAAAGTGTAAGGTAAATTGTTTTTGCATCAGTAGTAATTATTGCAGTGTTATTGATTATTGCCGTATGTTTTGGGTAGGCAAGGACTTTATTTAACAAAAATTTAGTTAAATAAATTTTTTTGCTTAATAAAACAGCAAATCATGCTCGACTTTTGCTGAAACTGCTATATAGTATATAGGCTACTGAACGAAATTACTTGCTGCAGAATCCGAAGTCACGTGATGCTGCAGTTCAGCAGATAGTTATATGGTTTGACTCATAAATCAAGTGTCTCCGACTTGGCAATGACTCCAGAGCAGAGATGCACGGGGGGAATCGGTGAGGGAAGGGGGTGCCCGACCCTTGGCGAAAAGGGGGTGGTCCCTACTTTTGGCCATTTTTCAGCGACAGCCAAACATTTTTCACAATTTCTAGATTTTAAACTCATTTTTGGGGTCCTTTTTTGGCCATCGGAGGGGGCGGTGGGTTGAGGGGGGTTGAGGGGGGGCCGAATGTCTGAGGGGGGGGGGTGCCAATCCCTCTCAGGGGTGGGTGGATACCCCCCTACTCCCCCCTATGTGCATCTATGCTTCAGAGTCTGTGCAATATTATTTTTTAATTTTCAAACGTTATTTTTCGCAAGTTGTCTATAGCTATTTTGAACCACACCCTGTGAATTTAGATTGACCAATCTAAATTCCAAAATTTTCAACAAGTCTGAAACATTAATGTGCAAAAGCACCCTGTCAAGAAGATTGGTTGTTGCTAAGTTAGTCTAAAATACGTCAAAAATAATTGAATTGTTCATATTTTATTTTTACTATTCAAATTTATGTTTCTTTCTGCATCTGTTTTCAATTCGATAAAAGGGCGCCTAATTTCTATGTTACATATAATCTGTCCCGTGTTTTTCGAACCAGCAGCTTAACAATGTAAGCTAAATCAGCTACTAAGCCCAAGCCTGAAGCTATAAATCGCCTACATGTACTATAATTCGTCATAATATTATCTGGTTCATCAAAAGCACCCGTTTTTCTAACAAATAATGGCCGAAAATCTTATTTTAGACGACAATTTTGTGCAATTTTGGAACCCAGAAACCAGAAAAATGCATCGGTTATCATCCATAAAGCGATTTCCGTTAGAAACTCAGCGATTAAAATACTACGCTAGTGCCACTGCCAAGAACAAAATGCTTGGCCGGGTCTGGTCTTATATCAAAGACGTCATATTAATTCTTGTTATCATCCTTTATACCGTAATTGGGGCATATATATTTCGAATTCTGGAACTTGACGAACATGCGATCAATAGCACTGCCATAAGTCGCCAGCAACAGCTACAGTTGTGCGCTGAAGAAGTGTGTGATGTCACAGACAATTTCGGCTACAACTGCACAAAACCTGTTGAGCTAATGCTTCAAAACTCAACAACTTGCCCCCGAGAGCCGCAACAGCAGACATGGAACTTGGGCGAAGCAGCTATTTTTGCCGGAACGCTTATCACTACTATTGGTTATTTTTATTTTGTTGTTAATGTTGTTTATGATCAGTGACAGTTCTGAAGTTCCGGCCAAACCACACCTTAGAAAAAATAGTTGATAATGATAGTGAGAATGGCATATTTTGAGATTCGAAAATATTCCGCACGATTACCTGTTTGCAAGTGTTTACCTATAACCAAAAATGCAAATTTAACAAAATGGTCATGCTTTCATTTAAATATCAAAACGGAGCATTGTGTGTGACAAAATTTTGTTCTTTAGACTCTAACATGTTAAAGTCATAGATAACTAAAGAAATCATACGCCTAATATACTGAATTATTAAAAAACTAATTACATCCTCACAGTGTAGCTCAATACCTTCAGTGCCATTTAAAACAAGTCAGATTCATTTCAGCACATTTTCACTAATATAGTATTTTTCGCTTCATTCATTTCTTTTCTTATTTCAGGGTACGGCAACATCGCTCCAGTGTCCACGGCGGGGCGCGTGTTTACGATGTTCTACGCTCTGATCGGCATTCCTCTGATGTTGATTCTTCTGGCTCGTTTGGGCTATATTTTCAGCATTTTCTTCGTTCAGTGTTGGATTCGAGTTCGTCACATCGTTTTCGGATATTCTCCCGCCGTTGAAGACAGTTTAGTCGAATTGGCAGCGGAGCAACAAGATTTTCCCTTGAGTTTGGCCTTTCTACTAACGATTGGATGGGTGTTCGCTTGCGCTGCCGTCTACCACTGGTGGGAGGGTTGGGATTACTTCACGTGTGTCTATTTCACCGTTGTCACATTGACCACCATTGGCCTAGGTTGGTTAATACTGTTCCATTTTCCTAATTGTGCTTGATGACACGTGTGAAAGTTTTTTAACAAACTTTCAATAGTTCAACTTTAGTTTCATGAAATTTACTCATCTTTATTCATTTCTTTTGATTTTTCTCGAAAAACTCCTTGCAACAAAAATGTTATTAAACTAGTAACAACAGCTGTTTCTGTTTCTGTCCATACATACACATTAATTGCTATATTACTCAATTATTGGTTATACTCTACGTTCGCGGCATATACAGTTTTGAAAATTGTTTCCTCTACACATAGGGCGCTCTTAAGGTGGCGCTCCGAATAACTTCCATAACTTTATTATCTTATAAGTCGACGTAGGCTCTAGCTAGAATGAATTTCGTTTAAATATATTGAAGCCTGTTACAAAGCTTTGTTTTTGAGTAAGTTTCACGTGCCTGCTGCCTTGTTCTGATTTTTTATCACCGATTGAAAATTTCTATTTTCGCTAAATGCGCATAATTTTTCAAACGGCATAACTGTGCGAAACTTTGTTCAAATTTTACGATCTATAGCTTAAACTGTGGGTAATTATGTTGCCGAGGTGTATCTTTTTTTATAATTTTAATCCAATTGTTTTGGCTCAAAATACACTAGTTTTTCTAAAATTGGTCAACTTGAAATCGCTGCAGAATTTCACCAAAAACAGAAATCAACATTTTCGAAGAAGGTACACCTGAATCTACTTATTTTCTAACTTTACGTCAAATTTTACAATGAAAAAATGACATGGAAGAGAGCTATCACGATTCAAAAAAGACTAATGTCGATCAGAAAAATCTGAGGTTTGCCCACACAAACGACAGTGTCAAAAAATAGAGCGTATTTTTTAATGCAAA
This sequence comes from Trissonchulus sp. WLG1_4, assembly GCA_030248245.1. Classification (NCBI taxonomy): domain Eukaryota; kingdom Metazoa; phylum Nematoda; class Enoplea; order Enoplida; family Ironidae; genus Trissonchulus; species Trissonchulus sp. WLG1_4. Next base: position 14,867 of record JASANF010011389.1, read on the forward strand.
TAACCATAGAGAAAAGTTGAAGAAGCCAAAAAGTAGCTAACGAAAAATTAGCTTGAAAAATAGTGCATTTTTGTCAATATCGCTCAACGTAGTTTGAAAATTTTTTTACAAATGTTTGCCTACACAAACAACTTTTTAAAAAGTTGCAGTCGCCAATTATCTGCGGAAAACCGTTATCAAAAGTAACAAAAGCCATATACAATTTTTCGGAAAATCGATTTGAAGATTTTGCCATATCAAAATTCAGGTCAAAAATTAATTTCAACAAAACTACATGTTATGTATATCAAACGAAAGCTAATTCACTGCTGAACAACCTTTCTTCAAGAACAAAGACCTGAAAACGTGACTGAAAACGTTTACTGCCCAAAGTCAGTTATTCGGAGCGCCACCTTAAGTTCACAAAAGGGCGCTCATGTTTTTTGTTTTGCTTTACCGTCCTTGGTAATTTTTATATCTGCCTTATGTATGTCAACTGGTACGCATAGTGCAACAATTTAGGCTGCTTCTACTTACGCATAGTGACAAATTTCACTGCCTTTTCTCATCAATGTTGTCACCCACCGGTGGGTGACAATGCCGCGAACGTGTTAACAGTGAAGGTTGTTTGAATAAGCTGAAAAAATAAACTTTGAATTTAAATTTGCAGGTTACACAATATCTTACAGTCACACAAAAAAAATCTCAGCTTTTGTTTCAACTACATTTATTTTTTTTGACATCGTTTTTTTCGTCGTTTTTTTGACGTTTTTTTGCATCGTTTTTTTGACCTAATAAACCAAAAGTTTACATACACCGTAGAAATTGCTCCACTAGTTTTTCTGACATTCATCTGCCTTCAAACTTTTGATTTTTCCGCACTCTCTTAAAGTTGAAATCCCGTTTCGACTTATATTGCCGTTTGTTTTATTGTTGTTTTTTGTTTGTCTATTTATTTCTGTTTTAGGTGACGTGATGCCGAGTTCAGCCAGCGGTATGCTGGTCAGCTGTGGAATGGTGATCGTTGGTCTCTCACTGATCAGCATGTGTTTGAGCTTGCTGGAACGCAAAATACAGGATCTCTTTGAGACGATTATGATCCAGATCAAAGAGGCTTCCATAGAAGACAAAGAAGACTGTTTGCCAGAAGATGCCACTGATTATATTGATGAGCTAATAAGGACGGAAGGTAGCATTCTAGCAAAAAGTTTCAAAAAATGTTGTTTTCTACAAACATATTCTGGTTTTGGCTGTTTATACTAACTGTCCTGAGGTAGTCAGGAAAGGAAACAGTCCTAAAACGTTCGCCTGTAACAAATGTTTTAGGTTATACTACTAGTTTTTGTTGTCTTGAAATAATATATGCCCAAGACTGTCCCAGATTGTCGCCTAAGTTTTGCTGAAAACCGCAGTCAAATCCGTACTCCAAAGGTTGAGCCAGAAAACTACTAAAGCAGGTTTTATTAAGGCCTTAAAACTGACATAGTGCTTTTAATTTTAAAGCATGTCAGATACACCGAATCATCATAGGACTATTTTTGTTTGGAGCAATTTTAGTGTCAGAGAAATAAAAATATATTCTAGTTTGTATGTACATAGCATATTAAGTGAGATAATTTGATATTAAAACGTTAGTACATTGGTGATCTTAGTTCACATTAATTAACGCATTTAGCTGCTGTTTAGGCGGCAGTCAAGTGCTATCACTGGTGATGGATGACAGCCGCAAAAGCATGCTGGCATCAGAATGGCTTCGTCGTGCGCATCAAAAAGTTCGCACCACGCAAACAGAGCACACGCTACACAACGCAGCCGTCCAGTGCGAACTATTACTGCCAGACACTGAATATGACGAGCTTATACGCAAACAGGCAAATCAGGCCATGGAACATTCAGCGCCAATGGTTGAAATCACGTCAATGCGCGGGAAACAGCGTACGGACAAAAACAATGTTGACGGAATGAGACAATTACTGCAGGATTTAAATACGGTTTTGAATGACTGCCGTGTTTTGGCCACAAGTCCTTCGGGAGAGTTTAGGCAGTCATGTAATAGTCATACGCAGTAGAACATTTTTTAACTGAAATGGTGTGATTCATTTAAACCATGATCCTGTAAAATTGGATTACTGTACGTATTGTTGTAAATATGTTTCCAAGGTTTCATTCAATCATTCTTATGTTCTGCTTCGTGCTACAAAACCAAGTAAAAGCATTAAATTTTAATCAGATGCGTTGATGAGCTCACACAATTCTAGCAAGTTTTATGCGACTAGGGCCTCTTTATCATGTGGTTGATTTAACCGTGGTTAAGTTAACCATGGTTAACTTAACCACGGGTCGTCTTTATCATAAGATGGTTAAGTTAACCACGCGTGGTTAAGGCCGTGGTTAAATTAACCACGCGTGTTTAACGGCTGGTTAGCGAGATTTAACCACGGCGTGGTTAACTTAACCACGGCGTGGTTAACTTAACCACGGTGTGGTTAACTTAACCATGGTTAAATATTGCATCTTTATCATAACACTAGTGTAAAATAACCACGGCGTGGTTAATTTAACCATGGTTAAACTATCGCGTCTTTATCATACAGAGTCAACCACGGCGTGGTTAATTCAACCATCGTTAAAACATTGCATCTTTATCACAACCCTTGGTTAGTGGGCGATATAAGGAAGTTGTATATAGCCAATTACCTAATTACATAAATGTAATTGGGTCGAAATGGGGGGCTGTTTGGGCAAATTTTGAGTAACCCGTCAACCCTGATTGACCAAAAATTCCAAAAATTCGGCAAATTTTTGCACAATTTTTGAAAAAATGCTATTTTTACGCAATTTTACTCAAATTTTCGGGTTTTGTTTCCCCATTCCGCCTTCATACAGCGCGTAAATAAGTTCTTTGTTCGTCGGCGTACGACGACTCACATCCTTTGCGAAAAGCAAAAAAGTTACCAATTTTCGCGAAAATTGACCAAAAGGTTGGCCGGATAAACAAAAAAATTATATTTTCACTGTATTACGTTGAAAATGGTTCAAGCCCACTTTTTAACAAAAATTTTTATTCCTCCGTTTCTGACCAACCATGGCCACTTTTGGCGACGAATAAAGCTCGGCGTACAGCGACGAACAGGGAACTTTTTTGCATTGCACAGTACTGTACATGTATCCGCAGTTATATACAATCGTACGTATGGATCAGTGGTACACAACTTATGCTTACAATGCAGTTGTATAATGGTAAAACGACAGTTAAGGGGGGCTACTGTATAAGTCAAAATTTTAGGTTCTCCGATTCGCTTCTAATTTACCCACAATGTAACCCCAAAGAAGGCCATCGCAGATGTTAACAAACTGGAACCAATGCTTTTGCCAAATTTTTACTAGAGGCTCCAAAAAATTCAATTGTAAGTGTAAATCATAGGCGCAAAAAAAGTTTTTCGTGGTTGCAAAGCGTCCCTTTACTCGAAATTTTTGTTAATACTGACGAAGCTAATTTTTACATGATTCGATAGCCTTACGTCATATCTCAACCACTATGGTCCATTTTTTTAAATTTTTGCCCATGGCCTGAGCAGTGACGCCAAATGTAAACTCACTTCATTTTGTCGGACTCATAAAAATGCTTTTTTTGACATGTTGCCTTTGATTTCTGGTTTTAAAACACAAAAATCCGGATCACACGAATTTGAGCATACATGTGGGCTACTACTATGCCAAGTTTCAGCCAGATTGGCTTTATGTGGTTTTTGCTAGAAATGTCCAGCTAAGGGCTACTTTTAGGCCTTTTTGGCGTACTTTTGTCTATGTAAATACACTGACAAACGCTCTGAACCAAAAGTGCACCTTGTACCCAGGTCCAAAATTATTCTCCAATTTTGCTTACTTTCACATATGTTACTCCACCAAGGCACCTCTACCTCAGATAAGAACAGTTAGGCTTGAAGGTGCTTAGTTTAGACTTTAGTGCGTTTGTCAGTGTATTTACATAGGCAAAAGTACGCCAAAAAGGTTTAAAAGTAGCCCTTAGTTGGACATTTCTGGCACAAACCACATAAAACCAATCGGGCTGAAACTTGGCATAGTAATAGCCCACATTTATGCGCAAAATCGTGTGATCCGGAGTTTTGATATGTGTTTTCAAACCAGAAATCAATGGCAAAATGTGAAAAAAAGGCCGTTTTGGGGGCCGCCAAATTTTAGTGATTTTACATTTGGCGTCACTGCTCTGGCCATGGGCAAAAATTTAAAAAAATGGATCATAGAGGTTGAGATATGACATTAGGCTATCGAATTATGTAAAAGTCAGCTTCGTCACAATTAACAAAAATTTCGAGTAAAAGGACGCTGTGCAACCACAAAAAAGATTTTTTGCGCCTAGGATTTGCTCGTAAAATTGAATTTTTGGGGGACCCTAGCAAAAAATTGGCAAAAGCATTGGTTCCCGTTTGTTACATCTGCAATGCGTCTTTACTAGGGCTACATTGTGTGCAAATTTGAAGCAAATTGGAGAACCTAAAATTTTCACTTATACAGGTAGCCCCCCCTTAAGCCAGAGATCTGTTTATAATAAAGATTTTGTTGATTAATATGTTCAGTAACAAACAATGAAATAAGCTTTAACTGAGTAGATCAATGACTCATTTGACTTTTATTTGACTTATTACATGCTAAAATTGAAGTTAAAATTGTGAATAGTTTTGATCCATAATGTACACATGACTATCACAAGGTAACCCCTTAACCACACGAAAGCCTTTCGTGGTTAACTTTTGAATAGGAAATCCACCCTGTGGTTAAATTAACCATGGTTAAATTTGTATGATAAAAACGCGTCGTGGTTAATTTAACCACGTGGTTAATTTAAACACGCAGGTATGATAAAGTCGTTCTGTGGTTAATTTAACCAAGGTATGATAAAGACAAGTTAAGGCCGTGGTTAAATTTTTTATGATAAAGACTGCGTGGTTAAATTAACCACACGCTTGATTCAAGGCAAAATTTTATTTAACCATATGATAAAGGCGATTTGGTTAAATTAACCATATGATAAAGACGATGTGGTTAACTTAACCACGGTATGATAAAGACAAAAATTTAACCCGTGGTTAAGTTAACCACGGCGTTAACCATGGTTAAATTAACCTTATGATAAAGGCAACGTGGTTAATTTAACCAACGCGTTAACCATATGATA
>JASANF010011390.1:0-17978 GCA_030248245.1 Trissonchulus sp. WLG1_4
ACTTCTATTCACACTTTCAATATCAGTCTCCTATTTCAACATAGTGTCGTCTTAGTCAGTATTGGGTTCAACTTTCGATTCAAGTTTTTCCAAATCCTGATTTTAGACGTGTAACTACATTGCAACAAGGAAAAATAATAAACATAAACACTACTTTGTTCCCATGAGGTCAAAAAAGCAAGTTAGGAACCACAAAGCCTGACTTGTAAAAATAATAAAAACTTTCAAACTTGTGCTTTGAGATAAACTTTTAATTCTTCCGGATTCGATTTTTGCGGGTGAAACTACCCTAGAATCAATGGTTTATGAAGAGATATAGGCCAATGAGAAGTCACGAAACATTTGAAAACATCATCTGTAAGTGTGATAATGGTAATTTAGTGGATTTGTTTCACACTTTTCTGCTGTCCTTTTCCTTTTCCATGTCCTTAAGCTGTGATTAAATCATACTTGCCCCTAAGCAGCTTTGGAACTGTCCTTAAGCATCCATAAGGACTGTCCCTATGTCCCAAAGCAATGTTGAGAAATGTTCTACTTTTTCCATGCCCATAAGGACGTCAGCCAATCAAAAAGTGAACAGGTATTCCTTTACATATATTAAACGGACTAGTCTTATTTTAGTCAGAGGTTTGGGAACAGCAAATCGGGTTAAACGGACTAAGCGAGTAAAAATAAGGCAGCGGTTTAATTTTGGTCTGACACCATTCCAAAACTACCACTGGATTAAACTGATTTGACATGCACGCTTAACATTAGCGTGCATAGCTAAGTCCGTTAGTCGTACAAAAAAGCAGCGCGCTAAGAGTCAAGTCCGTTTAATTCGGAGGTTTTGGAATAGCATTTTAAGCTTATTTTTTAAACCAATTTGTCCGATTAAAATTAACCCTATAATCTGGTAAAGGAATAGGCGCTTAGTTTTAAAATTTTCGCTAGTGGTGCGAAAAATGGGTAAGTTTTTACACTGTGGTGCAAAATCGGGTAAGTTTTTGCAGCTGTCTGTACGAAGTATAAATAGCTGATGAAATCATTGCCATTCATTCTCGTATATTCATACGGAAAACTGATCAACGCGGTAACACCAGCCACCACAATAATTGCTCAAATTGGAAATTGACCAAGACAAAACGTTTTGCGAAATTTGCACCAACACACGTTGGCCTTGGTTAAAAAAGGTTCCCACGATACCTCCAAAGCCTGAGCAATGAATGGAATAAGTTCAATAGAGGACAATTACAGAGCGTAGGTCACCGCAAACATGGAGTCTGTGCGGAGTCAAATAGATTGATGACTTATAGGAACACGCCAGATACCAAAGCACAAGCAGCAGTTTCATGCAAATTTTTTTAGTACTTTTCAGCTGTTAACAGTCAGTACTTACATTGTTCCTGCCGCGTAAAATTGTCAAATACTTGATAGTTATTTTTGAACAATGTTTCGAAATCTCAATTCGACGAATGCTCTCCCCCGCCCAGAGCCGCACATGGACACCTACAGTTAATTAAATTATATAGGTTTCGAATCCCAACACGCTGTCAAAATTGAAATTTTTCAAAAGTGGATATGCATTTATCATTGGCAATCATTGACAGCTTTAACTCGATTTTTTAGTATTACTTCATTCATTAGTTAATGATTTATTTCATTAGTAATAATTATTTCACAAAAAACTATTTAAGGTAGTGCTCAGCAACAAAACTCACGTTTGGCGCTCAGCTCATGCAATAAATAGCAATACCACTTTAATTGTATGTCAAAGAGACATCAAAAAAACCTGTTTACAATACAGTTCAGCACTTTAATGTGAATGTGTCAAATTTTATGACCATGTCAAATTTCCTATTCACACTAATTTTGTTTTTGACCTAGCTCAGCGAAACTTTAACCTGTTTTGATGATCTTGGTATCAATAGAAAGATCTCTCAAAAATCTAGACGTGATTGATCATCGATTTTTTATTTTTATTTTTGATTTTGCAAAAAATTGATTTTTCAAAAATCAGTCGTGTTTGAGCGACTACAAAAAGTGCTGCGGGCCAAAATTTGAAAATCGAAAAACTTTCACGTCTGCATTTATATTCTTTCTTTCATTGTGCAAATTTTCAACTCAATCGCAAACGGCAGCTGGGACCCAGGTCCAAAAAAAGTAGTTGATTTCGCTACGCAAAAATGTAAGGTTTGCCCACACGTTTCACTTTTTCAAAAATTAGACCTTTCCTAGGACTGCATATTTCCGTTGAAAAAGTTACCAAAAGCCATACTCAATTTTTTAAGAAATTAAATCAAAAATTTGACATTTTCGAAGATTTATCAGCTTTGTAGGTTTTTCATTTTGGATTTGCTATTCTCACGGCTAAATAACTCAGCAAAACTTCAACGTATTCTTAAGTTTAATGCATCAATTTAAAGCTAAGAAACCGCATATTTCAATGATATGAGTAATCATTTTATATGGAAACAAAAATTTTTTTGCTACGGCTACAAAATTGCCCAAAAAATTTAAAAAAATTTTTTTACACAATATGCGCATCAAATGAAAGCTATTTTCATTTTGAACAACTTTCCTACAAGACATTATGGTCAAAAATGTCGCTGAAAAAAATTAAACGCCAAAGTCGGTTCCCCTGAGCGCCACCTTAAATCATTGTTGATTTTATGCCAGACGTCATGTCGCCCCTTCTTTGACTGAAATTTAAGCCAGAAATTTATGTTTTGGATTAGATACTGGAAATGTTAAAAAAATGACAACACCGCAACACCACATTGAAATTATGGCCAAGGGGGCGTCATAACTTAAACTTCAGAATCCTACCTCGTTTATTACTAAACATGAAAATTACATTTGCAACAATAAATACAAAACTTATACAATATTAAAATTAAAATTAATAAAACTGTACTATCCAATTGTAAGCAACTTTTAAAAATAAGCCCCCGACAAACAAAAACTTGAACACGCAAATCATGCAAACTGCTTCGTGGCCAGCTTATGCCAAAAAGCAGTATAAAGACCTGCCGCCGCTAAGGCGGCGGCAGGAAAAAAATGAGCGCCAATGGCTAGCTAGCCAAAATAGTAGCTAGTTTTTTTCAAACTGAAAAGCATGTCGCCGATAGAACACCAAAGGCCACTGACACGCCAGCTGCTGCTGAAGCTGAAAAAATTTCTCGTTTTTAGTTTTATTCTTGCCATATGTTGGGAAAAATACCTGAGTACATATGTTGCCAATGCAGCAGGCCACATGGACCATTTGCCGCTCCTTTCCCAGAAACAGACTTGAGGCCGCCGACAGCAAACCAGTATACGGACACGTACAACCTACACAGACATTCCTTAATGACACGGGCACATTGCTACGGATAGCCAGACACGGACAGGCTGCGGACACAGACAATCACGGACTCGGACACGGACAACCTACACGGACAACCTATACATTCCGGACATTCATTATTGATACGGGCACATTGCTACAAACAGTATATTGCATTGCATACACGGTCATTCCTTAATGACACGGGCACATTGCTGCGGACAGCCAGACACAGACACTCACGGATTCGGACACGGACTATACGGACCTTCCGGACATTCCTAATTTGACTCGGGCACATTGCTACAAAGTGCGGACAGTCTGCGGACACGGACACGCGGACAATTGCGGACTAGGACTTTGGACAACCTATACGGACATTCCTTACTCACACGGTCACATTGCTACGGACAGCCACACACGGACCCGTCTGCGGATTCGCACTATTACGGACTCGGACACGGACATTCCTTAAGGTGGCGCTCAGGGGAACCGACTTTGGCGTTTAATTTTATTCAGCGACATTTTTAACCATAATGTCTTGAAGGAAAGTTGTTCAAAATGAAAATAGCTTTCATTTGACGTGCATATTGTAATAAAAATTTTTTTTAATTTTTTGGACAATTTTGTAGCCGTAGCAAAAAAATTTTTGTTTCCATTGTGAAGTAAGATAGGCCCCCTACAGTACTTAAAGGGATTTACGACAGCTCATTGTCGGCCCAGTAGCTCAACGGTAGAGCGCTGGTCTGCAGATCCAGAGATGGGTGGTTCGAATCCCCCTGGGTCATTCTGATGATGATGCTGTTGTTCTTTCGGTAAGATCCCCCCTCCCTTTCTTGACATGGCGAGGCTTCCATGCCGAACTCGAATCCCCTGGTGTGTCTGAGTGAGGTAGCGTTGGGCTGTTGGGTGACTAGTCGCACCCCATTAGACTGCGAATGGGCATGGGCAGAGTGGTGGTGAGTATATGGAGGAATGAGATAGCCGGTTGTAGCTTAGCAGTGGAGCCGCTCCTTGTCCCGGCTAGGAGTGTAAGCTTATCAGTCCCTGGCAGTGTTCGCTGATGATGAGGTTAGGGAGCGACCTCGCGACACTGGCCTTATAGAGAATGATAGGGACGGCTCCCGGCGGCACTCCCACACTCCGGGCTGCCCATAGCTTGTAGTAGCGGTGCACAGCCCAGGGAAACTTCGGGCCGAAGTTTATACTAGAAGGGGAGGGATGTGAAGTAAGATAGGCCCCCTACAGTACTTAAAGGGATTTACGACAGCTCATTGTCGGCCCAGTAGCTCAACGGTAGAGCGCTGGTCTGCAGATCCAGAGATGGGTGGTTCGAATCCCCCCTGGGTCATTCTGATGATGATGCTGTTGTTCTTTCGGTAAGAATCCCCCCTTCCCTTTCTAAAAAAACCTACCCGCCCGACAGAAGGATACAGACTAACTGGTCTGATCGTATCGAGGAATATTAGGTACAGATGCCGAGGGACTCACACGGAAGAGTACACTAAGATTAGATTGAGTGTGTTGCACTTGGTGATGCAACTTGAGTTATGTGTACTTTGTCATTTTTGACACCATATAAAATGATTACTCATATAATTGAAATATGCGGTTTCTTAGCTTTAAATTGATGTATTAAACTTAAGAATGCGTTGAAGTTTTGCTGAGTTATTTAGCCGTGAAAATAGCAAATCCAAAATGAAAAACCTACAAAGCTGATAAATCTGTCAAATTGCTGTAGCTGTAGCTGATAAACCTCAAAAGCTGTCAAATTTTTGATTTAATTTCTTAGAAAATTGAGTACGGCTTTTTGTGACTTTTTCAACTCAAATATGCAGTCCTAGAAAAGGTCTAATTTTTGAAAAAGTGAAACGTGTGGGCAAACCTTACATTTTTGCGTAGCGAAATCGACTACTTTTGTTGGACCTGGGTCCCAGCTGCCGTTTGCGATTGAGTTGAAAATTTGCACAATGAAAGAAAGAATATAAATGCAGACGTGAAAGTTTTTCCAAATTTTGGCCCGCAGCACTTTTTGTAGTCGCTCAAACACGACTGATTTTTGAAAAATCATTTTTTTGCAAAATCAAAAGTAAAAATGAAAAATCGAAGATCAAGCACGTCTAGATTTTTGAGAGATCTTTTTATTGATACCAAGATCATCAAAATCGGTTGAAGTGTTGTTAAGCTAGGTCAAAAACAAAATTAGTGTGAATAGGAAATTCGACATGGTCATAAAATTGGACACATTCACATTAAAGTGCTGAACTGTATTATAAATACGATTTTTTGATGTCTCTTTGATATACAATTAAAGTGGTATTGCTATTTATTGCATGAGCTCAGCGCCAAACATGAGTTTTGTTGCTGAGCGCTACCTTAAGGGGGGACTACCTGGAAAAGTAAAAAATTTAGGTTCTCCGATTTGCTTCAAATTTGCACACAATGTAGCCCCCCCCCCCCAGGGAATGCGGCGCGCATCGCAGATGTAACAAACTGGAACCAATGCTTTTGCCTATTTTTTACTAGGGGCTCCCAAACTTTCAATTTTACGTGTAAATCATAGGCGCGAAAAAAAAGCGTCCCGTTACTTGAAATTTTTATTAACACTGAGGAAGCTGATTTTTACATGATTCGATAGCCTAACGTCATATCTAAACCTCTATGATCCATATTTTTACATTTTTGCCATGGCCTGAGCTGTGACGCCAACCGCTCAAATTTGAAGGGCTCAAAAAACGGCCATTTTTTCACCTTTCGACCTCGATTGTAAAATTGAAAATTCATATAAAAAATCCGGATCACATGATTTTGCGCCTACATGTGGGCTACTACTATGCCAAGTTTCAGCCTGATTGGCCTGATGTGGTTTAGTTTAGAACTAGAATGCTTGATATTTGGTGGGATGTCTATGGGTGGGTGGGATATTTAGTGTCCCTAAGCTAATTCATACTAGTCCTTATGCAGGTTCTGGACTGTTATTAAGCAGTACAATTCAGCACTGGACCCACAAGGCCAAAAACAGTCCTGTAAGACAGCATAAACCGGGCTTTACAACATTTTGTTTTAAAACCTGACAGTATCATAATTATACCGTTTTAAACCGGTTTAGGATATATTTTTAAAGGATTTAAATATAGAAAATTTGTACATTACACGTTTCGAAAGCCCAAATTATGAGTTTTCGGATGAGGTATTGCACGTGCAAAACGATAAAACTAGTCAAAAGATATAAACATAAGCTCAAAAGCAACATGGATTCTTAAAAAGCTGAAGTTATGGTAAGTTTCCCATGTATCACAGTTTTTTAGATGCCTCAGAGAAACGGCGATTCGGCTATAGCCAATTATTATACACTGATTAGTCTAAAATAGCCGGCAATAGCTGTAGCGAATTTCAGCACATATTTCCAATTAGACTGTTTCGCCGCAGCTATAGCTGGCTGTAGCTATTCTGGCGATTTCCAAATGGCCAAGTTTTGACTGAAGAAATCCGGCTATGGCTGGGCTACGGTTATTTTTTAAATCAACAGAGACCCCTAAGAAGTGTGCGATTTGGCTATAGCAGCCAATAAGCCTTTCAAATACACTGTTTAGTCTGAAATAGCAGGCAATAGCTGTGACGATTTTCAGAACACATATCCGATTAGACTGTTTCGCCGCAGCTATATCTGGCTGTAGTTATTCTGGCGATTTTCATATAGCCAAGTTTTGACTGAAGAAACCCAGCTATAGCTGGGCTACGGCTATTTTTCAAATCAACAGAGACCCCTAAGAAGTGACGATTTGGCTATAGCCGCCAATAGCCTTTCAAATACACTGTTTAGTTTGAAATAGCTGGCAATAGCTGTGGCGATTTTCAGAACACATATCCAACAACAGCGCGTCCATTATACAACTTGCTGAAAGACAATGTGCCATGGAACTGGTCAAAAAGCTGTCAAGAAAGTTTTAAAAATCTGAAACGAGAGTTAAACCCCGACTATGTTCGTGTGCCGTATGATCCGGCTAGGCCACTCATTATGGCATACGATGCTTCTGACTTTGATATAAGCGCAATTATATCTCACAGATTTTTCAATGCAAAAGAAAAGATGATAATTGCAGCTTCAAGAACTCTCAATATCGCAGAACAAAAGTATGCTCAAGTTGAAAGAGAAGGATAAGCTATTGTGTTTGGTTTAAAAAAAATTTCACTTATCTACTGGGTGTTCTTGATTATGTTCTTGATTCGTTTTGCCGGTTACAATTGTAAGGCGACTCGTTGCCGTTCCTACTAATGGCCCAAGCGAGAACGGTAGGTCCCAGCTTCAGGGGAGAGTCATCCCTCGCTCTTAGCCTTAAGCAAACTTCCAGCGGGGCTTCCAGGTATGATAAATGGGGTCTTCCGTACGAACCGGGGTTGCCGGACACCGACGGAAAAGGGGCGTACCTACTACGGGGCAAGGCGCAGTAGGCGCAGCACACAGAGAATACCGCCTGCTACAGCCTGAAAAAGCCTCCCGAATATGCGGGGGGTAGCGAGCAGCGATCTGGTAAATACGGCGCACACAGAACGCAGAGGTGGCAGGGCCTCCTAGACCGATACTGCCTGGGGACTTTAGTAGACACTGAAGCGGCAGCGCCTCTAGGCCAGAACTGCCCAAGACGGACACGAGCAAACGAATAAAAGCAATTCGTTTAATGAAAAGATATACAGGCTATTTTGGCGGAAAACGGGTAAGTATACTAACGAGACGGGCAAATTAAAACACGGCCACACAGGCTAAGAAAACGCACGCAGACTGACGATAATTATCTAGGCTAATTTTACATTACACTGAACTGAGCGTACACACACATGAGAAATGACAAGTACGTATATAGTGTTAAAATAGTTTGAGTGTGTATTCATAAATGTGAAATATTAAAAGGTAAGTAGAGTGTGAGTAGGGAGTAAGGGAGGTTCACCCAAGTGAAGCCTTACAGATCTTCCTCTCCTAACTTAATTGTGCTCCTGCACAATTAGGCAAGAAGCAAGAAAACCGTAAGCCGACACAGGTGGGGTGTTGGGAGTGGGAGTAATGTGAATTTTGAGAAGATTTAGGAAGAATTTTAACCCCGAAAGGGCTCTTCCCCTCCTCACTTATGAATTTTCCCACGCAATTTATACCCAAGAATATACCAATACATAATATGTTACTACAAAACATACACAAAATACACAATATCACTGTGCGAATCACTAATGAGTAGGCACTGAGGTGGGTTAGTTGATTCTTGATTAAGTGAGGTTAGTTGGACGAAATTGGCGAATGTACAAGGCTTTCACTAGTGTACACGAGTAACGATCACAAAAGTTCAAATTATTATGGCAAGTTAAGTTCGATTAGTGGCAAAAGTTCACAGCTCCAATACAAAATGTACACAGTTCACAGTCCGTACAGTCCATACAGTTCCGCATTCTCAGGCATCCAAATTGCATGACGGGAGTAGGGTGTCGCCATAAGCGTCCCAATGAAAGGTGGGGGGGTTAGACAGTCCACCGATCGAAATTGAGCAATATCGTACGGTCCACAGCTCCGAAATTGAGCAAAGATTACACGTAGTTCACAGTACCAGATTGAGCATTAGCGTCATGGAAGATGTAACGACCTCAAGGCGCGGCAGCTGAGGTAGAAAGCTGCAGTTAAGCGCTGAGGATATGATCGCCGGTCTAACATTTGGTGGCCTCCAGTTGGGCGTGACACGTCTGGCAGGCGTTCAACGGTGTCTTATTGGCTCTCGCTTACGCCGCCATCGATGCACTGCACCACTGGCTGTTGTGGCATAGGCGTAGGCACATATTATACATACAATATACAACAAAAATTACAAGTAACACATCACAAATTATACTAGTATGCTAACACAAGTAAACACACAAAAATTAAGGCAATGACCAATTTGAAGCATACATACAAAGCATAGATACCAAAAATACCAGTATTACCCATCAAAGCACAAGGTAAGTAACACACTACAAAGGCAAACATGGCATACACAGCCGAAAATGGAAAATGAAAAAAAAATATTTTTGGGTTTTTTAAGTAAAATGTGTTTTTGTGTTTTAGATTATATGCCTTTTTTGAAAAATAAGAAAAATGAAGAATATGAAAAATGCAGAAATGACAAGAATGCAAGAATACCCGAATATTACACATAATATAACAGTCATACAAAAATAAAAATTTTATTTACATGTTGATCTTCATAGTCATTGGCACAGCTAGTGAGCATAGCTAGCGTCTTTTCGCGTAATAAGTCACGGTTCAATGGCTACAGCCTAGTGATTGGAGGGCCTGCGTGCGGGCACGGATTGAGCGGGTGTAGCGGATGACAATCGCATCGGTCACCTGACGCTGTTGCTCCACGGGCATGTCACGATAGGGGACGTAAGCGGGTCCCGTGTTGACGATAGGTCCGGTGACCCGTGGTAAATTAGGGTCGTTCGCCTGCAGGCGTTCTAGGCGTGGAGGTTCAGCACAAGAGGGAGCAATCGGTTGCACAAAAGCCGCCGGGCCTTCCGGTTGTACAGTGGGCTTTTTTTTCCGTGGCGGCCATTGTTCGTGCTCCTCAACCTCCACGTCGGAGAGTTGTTCAATGACCGACTGAGGTAGTGAGGCGGGTTCCACCTTCATGGGCCGTCCCTCGTCTTGTTGTTGTGGTTGTTGTTGGGACGCTTAGGGTCCTGTTCCGCAGTACGTCGGTCCTCTCGCGTTCCTGAAGGATCCCGCTGTCTCGGGTCTTGATTCAGGCTTCGTCAGCAAATTCCTCGTCCGATGCCACGAGCTTCATAGAGTTCTGTCTCCGATCGAGTTGATCGCTCTTGGCATTGGTGCGCTAGTTGGTTGACAGTAGTCGGCGTCGAACTCGGGCCCTGAGCTTTATCCTTTTATGTCTTCCCTGTGGGTGCTGGTTGCATGCAGAGCGGTAAGCTGATTCCACAATTGTCGCAGCATCTGTTTCAAGGATTTGTCCAAAGTGCTTGAGCTATGTTGGGTCGGATTAGGTCGAGATTCTTGGTGTCTCGTGACCCCGTTAGTCTCTTCCACCTCCTGTGCCATGCCTGCAGCAAGTCGGTCTCCCACAGCTTCCGAGTGTCGTCGTCTTATAACAGTTCGATCTCTTGTTTGATTTCCCAGGAGTCTTGCGATCCCATCTTTTCCGTTGCTTGAGTCTTCACCCTGTGGTGTAGCGTTGGCAGCTGTTCTCCTTGAAAAAAAGTGCTTAAGAGCCGACTGATGTATAACTATAGATAGAAAAACAAACATAGTTGAAGCAAGTGTCTGTTAAATCAGGCCGTTCTGCCAAAAAAATAAAAACATGCAACAAGCCATACAACAGCCAAGCAACTGTTTAATAAAAAACCAACATGATTTTTGTCCCAATGCGCATGTTTTGAGTTGAGTGAGACATAAAATTTTGACACATTATACAAGAATACTCAAAGAAACTGCCTATTTTTTATTTTTATTTTTTAATAAATGGACTTTGAAGCAAGATACTTGTTGTTAAAGTTGCATAAAAAGTTAAATATTGTCATAACTCAAAATTTAAAGCGAAATTCGAAAACCAAAAAATTACACGTTGAAAAACCTTTTAAATGAGCGGTAGACTGTTCAAATTAATGAAGTTCGAGATGAGTTATGTGTGTTCTGTGAATAGGGTTTTCGCAAGTCATGTGGCAGTCACTAAAAATGAATTCAGACAAATCCTTTTGCAAAAATGCTCAATTTGACCCCGCGCACCTTGCTAAATTCCAATATAACCTTCAAAGTAAGAAAATAAAACTTTTTAAGTACGTGCAACTTCTCGGAGCGCCACCGCTCTGAATAATCGACTTTGGGCGATGAAACATTTCAGTCAAGTTTTTGTTGGTTAAGGGGGTAGTGTCGCGAAAGCAGTCGATTTTGCGCGTCTATAAAACTTTTTCAGTGAAAGATAGGTCATTGTTATTTATATATTCTAAAAATATGTTTAAAGGCAAATATTTTTGCCAAGTTTCAGCAAAATGGATGCAGCATACAGTTAGCAATGAAGCCGCAAAGTCGGAAAAATGACGTTTTGAAAACTTGATTTTCAAAACTTGAAAATTTGATATTTTCGTCACAATTAAAAAACTTTTTGTTTGAATTCTTTACACAGACTAAAAGCACATATGTTCTAGTTTATGCACACAAAATTTAGTGCAAATTGTTTCAGTGGTTGCGGAGTAATACCTGTTTGAACTGTGAAATTGTGCGTAAACTGTGAAGTACTCACAGCAATAATGATAAATTGTGAAAAATTTAGACACTTATTTTAAAATCAAAAGAAAAATGAACCTTCATTTTTTATTTTTCTTATTTGTTGGAAAAAACTGTGCGTCAAAACATTACATGTACTTCACAAGCTGGCCAATCTGATATCTGCCTCGATTTTTTGAACTTTTATGTCTCTATTGTGTGATGTCTGGCTCACAAATGGTGATTGGTTCAAAATATTGGTAGATATTGGTAGTCTGGTGTCTGGCAGTATTTATTTGATACCATATGGCACTTCACTAGTTTCTCAGTGAACGTACAACTTCAAAGCAAAAAGCTCTCGTTTTGCAACCTATGAGCAAAACTGCTTTGGCGACACTATCACCTTAAGGTGGCGCTTAGGGAAACCAACTTTGGCGTTTAATTTTTTTCAGCTGCATTTTTGATCATAATGTCTTGAAGAAAAGTTGTTCAGAATGAAAAGGGCTTTCATTTGATGTGCATATTGTGATTAAAAATTTTTTTCACATTTTTTTGACAATTTTGTAACCGTAGCTTAAAATTTTTTGTTTCAATATAAAATGATCACTCATATCACTGAAATGTGCGGTGTCTTAGCTTTAAATTGATGTATTAAACATAAGAATACGTTGAAGCTTTGCTGAGTAATTTAGCCGTGAAAATGCAAATCAAAAATGAAAAACCTAAAAAGCTGATAAATCTTCGAAAAAGTCAAATTTTTGATTTAATTTCTTAAAAAATTGAGTATGGCTTTTGGTAACTTTTTCAACGGAAATATGCAGTCCTAGAAAAGGTCTAATTTTTGAAAAAGTGAAACGTGTGGGCAAACCTTACATTTTTGTGTAGCGAAATCGACTACTTTTTTTTGGACCTAGGTCCCAGCTGCCGATTGCGATCGAGTTGAAAATTTGCACAATGAAGGAAAGAATATAAATGCAGACGTGAAAGTTTTTTGATTTTCAAATTTTGGTTCGCAGCACTTTTTGTAGTCGCTCAAACACAAAGGATTTTTAAAAAATCGTTTTTTTGCAAAATCAAAAATAGAAATCAAAAATCGAAGATCAATCACGTCTAGAGTTTTGAAAGATCTTTCTATTGATACCAAGATCGTCAAAATCGGTTGAAGTTTCGCTGAGCTAGGTCAAAAATAAAATTAGTTTGAATAGGAAATTCGACATGGTCATAAAATTTGACACATTCACATTAAAGTGCTGAAATGTATTGTAAATAGGTTTTTTTGAGGTCTCTTTGATGTAAAATCAAAATGGTATTAGTACTGACAGCATGAGCTTAGCGCCAAACATGACTTTTTGAGGTGAGCGCCACCTTAACTCAAGAAGAAAATTTGTTTAAAATCAAACTAGCTTTCATTTGCTATACATAACGTAAAATTTTGTTCAACTTGTAATTTCAACTAATTTTTCAATGGGAAAAATGTTTAAATCGATATACCAAAAAATTTTGTAAAGCTTTTGGCTTTTAGAACAGTTCTATGTAGCTAATTGCTTGTTGCAACTTTTCAAACTTGTTTGCCATTACAAAAATGTGCGAATACACCCAAAAAGCTGTAAAGTTTAATCACAAAGTCTGAAAATATAAAAGAATAACTTTAATAAATAATATTTCAAAGCTTGTTGCACAACGGTCAATATATTGATTTATATTGGCGGTGTTCTGGCTTGTTGGCTAGTTCCTAATTGCACGATTTCTTCTGCCCAAGAAGTCGAGTCTCGAGACTTTGTATTGCGGCCGGGCGCAGGCCGTCAGGTGCAGTATTGTAGTGGCTTAATGTTTGTGCCCGAGATACAACGTTTGTAAGGTTTGTGGCAAATTTTGGTTTTGATAAGTTCAAAGCAGCTAATCAGGCTATTAAGTTGTCTTGTCGGCCTTCTTTCAGATGTTGGATCATGGGATCAAGTGCAGTAGCGTACCCAGGATTTCGCGAAGGGGGGGGCTGAACTGATGGTCGACGACCGGGGGGGGGGGGTGAAAACGCACACGCACTCCACGGCAGTCTGCAGAATGTTCAGCTTTTTAAAATTTTTCTACTGATTTCATTGATATTGCAAAAGTTTTATATACGCAACATGTCGTGCAATCATAGTGGTTGCAGGGGTCTGGGGACGGCAGCCCCCAGAAGCTGGAGCTTTTTTAGAATTTTGAAATAAAATTTGCATCGAAAAACCATTTCTAAGCAACAGTTGTCGTGAATTCATATACATATAGTGGTTGCAGGGGTCTGGGGGCGGTAGCCCCCAGAAGCTGGGTCTTTTTCAAAATTTTGAAATAAAATTTGCATTGAAAAAGCAATTCTAAGCATCACTTGTTGTGAAATCATAGTGGTTGCAGGGGTCTGGGGGCGGCAGCCCCCAGAAGCTAAAGCTTTATTAGAATTTTGAAATAATAATTGCATAGAAAAACCAATTCTAAGCAACACTTGTCATTTAGATTAACAGTCACACATTTAGATAAAAAAAGCACGAAAAATCGGCCCATGGGGGGACTAGCAAATCTGAAAAATACGTTGTATACAGGAAAAAATTGAAGAAAAACCATGGGTGACAAGGGCTGTCCTTAGACGTTCGTCCTCCACTCCACCCACCACACGGTTTTTATTTAAAAGCCACACAAAATATATAACTAAATACCAATAATATATAGTTGTCAGCATTACTCATTATTAATACACCATAGCAGATATAAGTCGTGTATATACATTAGCGCAGTAATGAATTAGGGGCGAGATCCATCCTCTCGAAAGAAAATTTTGGAAAATTTTTGAAATTAGTGTAATTTTAGTCAATTGGGAACGTGCCGGAAAATTTTTTTCAGCGGTGTCATAAAACCAAAGAACACACAGAACACAGGAAAAAAAAGTGAAAAAAGGGGGGGGCTGAAATCGCGAAGGGGGGGGCTAAAATCGCGAAGGGGGGGGCTGATGTCCCCCTAGCCCCCCCCCTGGGTACGCCACTGATCAAGTGCAGTTGAGGGTGGGGGATAGTGGACCTATGTTTTGGGGTAGAGCACCTTAAGGGAGGAATTTTTTAATAGAACTCTTATCCACAAGTTTGGATTTTCTTATCTATGACCCCTTGAAAATTGCATGTTTAGTGTTTTTGGATCTGAAGTGGAAGTTTTTGCTCTTGCTCCGCACCCCCCACCCGGTGATCGTTGGCTCGCGTTACTCCACACTTCCCGCGGTCGCAACTCCGGGTGCAGCCCCCCCTTTGCGAAATCCTGGCTACGCCACTGCCAAAGTGCTCTATTCAAAAAAAAAATACGTCCACTATTCCACCCCCCCCCCCCAACTGCATTTATCCCGGATCATGTCACAGGAAAACCAGGAATCTGAATTTTCTGTAAAATTTTTTCGGTTACGGATTTTTCAGATGTTTTTTACCCTCTCCATTCAGAGACATTTTACAGACTTTCAGAGGAATTTCAAATAAATTTCAGAGAAGTTCAGGGGAAATTCAGAGAATTTCACCCAGAATTCAGAGACTCTGAATTTTATCTGAAAAAAATGTTATTGGCTTTTCAGATAATTTTCAAATACTTTTTACAAGAATTTCAGATAAAATTTACCTGATATTTACAGATGTGAAAAACATGTGAATTTTCTCTGAAACTCGTGTAAAAAGTATCTGAAATTTTTCTGAAAAGCCAGTAACATTTTTTTCAGATAAAATTCAGTTTCAGAGTCTCTGAATTCTGGGTGAATTTCTCTGAATTTCCCCTGAACTTCTCTGAAATTAATCTGAATTTTTATTGAAAGTCTGTAAAGTGTATCTGAATGGAAAGGGTAAAAAACATCTGAAAAATCCGTAACCGAAAAAATTTTACAGAAAATTCAGATTTCCTGGTTTTCCTGTGTGTGCAATTTGGTGGAAGGAAGAGTGGACCTATTTTCTGGAGTAGAGTACCTCAAGAGAAGCATTTTTGTAATAAAACCCCTATTCACAAATTTGTATTTTCTGAGCTATGGCCCCTTGAAAATGGCATGTTCAGTTTTGGCAGTGAACGCAGGCCAAAGTTTGGAAGCCAAAAGTGGCTATAATGTTCGTTTTTGGATAGTTTTGAGTACGTTATGATGTTTTAACGGATCGTCTAGGCTAAGCTGGCAGGATTTTTCCTGAAAATTTATATTCTTTTAGTATATACCTAAGCCTGAGCCCAAGCCTAAGCCTGATATATACTAAGCCTAAGCCCAAATTGAGGCACAGTTTGAATTTGGTCAAAAATTGGACGATTCTGGTGAACTTGGCCAATTTTTCAGACGAAACAGGGTCAAAACGCCTTTATTTTGATTCTAAAAAATTATGAACATTATTCCGACTCCATTTAAACACGTTTAGAACGGAAAAACGCGAATTTCTGAGAAAAAATGCGAAAACGTCACCCACTGAGGATTTAGCTTCCGGGGGGTTATATCTCAGAAAATACAAAAAATGCAATAGTAGTTTTTTCTTGAAGCAACCATGCTTCCTCCAAGCCCAAGGTGCTCTACTGAAAAAATAGGTCCACTGTTTTATATACCCCCATATATACATGTAACGGGGTTAAAGTTTTGAGGGGCCTCTCCGGCCAAATGTTGAGGACCCTCCCCCTTGATCGACCAAAAATACCCTTAATTTTGCAAAATTTTGTAAAAATACCCAAAAACTGCTATTTTTATTAAATTTGCCCAATATCCCGGTCCTTCGATTTTGGTAGGGGGGGGGGGTTCCCTCCATCCCTGGCATATTTTTAGGCAAAATTTTACAGCGGAGGGGTTCAGCCCCTTTCATGTATGGGGGGGCGCACTAAATTCACGATTACAATAAAAACATATATTTTTCATTGTAATTTTGTAGACTTAGCTAAGACTAATTTTCAGAATGCCGTCTCTAAGACTAGATCTTGCTTGACACTTGACTTAGTCTTGAGTTGTTTGTCTTGTCCTTCTAGTCTCTACCGTCTCACATAGTCACATATATACATGGACGGAGAGCACCCTCGCCAAATCGATAATCTGGGCTGGGGAGGATCCAAAAATTCTGGGCAAAAGTTAGTACTCACTTCTCATGGCAATTTTTCGAAAATTTGCGAAATTCTGTAATTGTAATTTGTAAAATTCGATCGACCACTGGAATAGAGGGTATATAAAAACCTTCTCACGCCAATATATATATATACATGGGCGTGGAGGGGGGGGGTTTCGCTCCGGCTCCGGCCGGATTTGAGCCTCCGGCTCCGGCTCCGGCAAAAAAAGTGCCGGAGCCGGAGAATTTTCACTGTTCAGAATTTGGCAAAAAGTTCAAATTTTGAGAAAAAATCACAAGGTTAACGAAGCGGTTAGTCGGTTACAGACTTACAGTATATACTTATATTACTGCCAGTTGTAATGGCAGTGACTACCCCTCTCTAGCATTATGTATTTTTACGTCTCTAATTGACTAAACTCGACCTAAAAATCATAAATTTCTCACACTTTAATCCAGGGGCGGCCCCCAGACCCCTATAGACTTGTAACTACGTGACTTAGTGACTTGAACTTGACTTTTAGCTCTGATGTTTTCGGCCGGTCAAATTTTGTACAATGTTTGCATGTGCTGTTATTTCGCAAATTTTTGTGTTAAAATAGCAAAAGTTCATTTTTACCCATTTCAAAAATTGAAAAATCAGTCCCCCCTAAGTTTTTTCCTGGCTACGCGACTGGTATATATACGCCCAAATTACAGGGGTGAGGAAATGGTGTTGAAATGCCATTTCAACCCCCCAGATGGCAACTTCACTTCTCCCCCCGCAAGGATAGGTGCTTCACCCCACTCCAGAATGTTTTGAAGGTGCTCAGGTCCTCAGGATGGTATTCGTCCTTTTTGGGTAACGAAGCTTTGTATTTTTGGACAAGCCTTCGTCTTTTTGGACCAAGCTTTGTCTTTTTAGACCAACCTTGGTCATTTTGGACAAACCGCCCTTTTAGGGTAACGAAAGTTTAACCGTCGAGATGCATTTTTGCAAGGGTTTGTATGTTTTTATCATTCGTTAAACTTTTTGTATGAGCAGCAGTCATTGATGTGCTTTTTGAGCCGGGTTTGCTGGCCCGGGTTTTGCAATCAGTGCGCGACCACCGCACTACTTAGGCACTGGTTGTGCAAACAAGGCTGGTTATCGCGATTGCACATTGCATTCCCATGGTCAAAGGGGGAAGTCGCTCGGTCGCTCTCTACAAAAATTTGCATTACACTAGAAAAGGGGGGTTGTGTAGGGGGTCAGTGGGTGGAGGTTTCGGGGGGTGGGGCGAAGAACAGGAGTCGATTATATATTAACGATTATTTATATGTTTTGGGGTTAGTCATGGGAACTGATGATGTGGGGGGGGGCAATAAATGGTCCCCTTTAGCTTGATGC
>JASANF010011393.1:0-28957 GCA_030248245.1 Trissonchulus sp. WLG1_4
CTCGGAGTTTGCTCGTTTCCCAGCGCATAAGCTGGTAGAGGGAATGCCTGGCTAGTTGTTGACCACGCTAGGTGCACGGCTGAGTGACTCGCATTCCGCTATCACCGAAATCAAACGGGAATGGCATAGGCTGCCATTGGGATTGTAGCGGCCAAATGGAGATTTTTGTTCTACCGCTGCCTGCGTACCCACCACGGTCGTGGCCGCGGAAGCTACCTCTATTGGGGGATGGACTTCGGCGTTTAAAACTCTGCGCGATCTCGGCCTCGCTGGTTCTCAGAATAACTTCCTGCAACTATCGCCTGAACAGCTTGAGTTAGCGCAGCTACTTCATTCCGCAGTTCCGCTATTTCATTGTTATTGTCGCTTGAACTAGTGTCAACTTCGACCACATGTACGCTAGACCGCGGCATTTGCTCGTGCATTTTATCTGCCACGTGTGCTAGTTTGTCGAGTGGTGTGCTATCAAGCGATGCAAGCACCATGCGGGTTTCTGCTGGCAAAATTTCAAGGAAGCGCAGCCGCACTAACTTTTCATTTCCTTGGCCGAGATCTTGCAATTTTTCTTCAAGGAAAGGATGGCTTTTGATCACCTAGTGCTTGCTGTTCTAGTAACCTGCGCAACTTTTGATCTTGCGAAAGGTCGCAGTGGGTAATTACGCGTTCTCGAACTTTTGCGTATGAGATCTGCGCCTCAACGCCGGGATCTGTCTAGATGTCCATGGGTATAACGCGCAAGATGCTGTTTTTTTACCTTGTTCATTCGTTACATTTTTGAAATATTTGTTGACTAAATCGAAACATTTTTTTGTGTCTTGCGTGTAAAAAATGGGCAGTTTTATAATTTTGGGCAGCTGCTTGAGCAACTAGATGCGATTTCTCTAAGGGCTGAGACTGAATCCCTAAAACGCTTTGAATAGCCGGTGACACAAAAGATTTGTTTTCCTGGCTTAAAGTTTCTATGACTTCATCTTGTGTGGCTGGCATTTCAAAATCGGGGTCACCCTCTTTCATCAATATCAGAACTTCTTGCAAGGTGACTAGACTAAGGCCATTAAAATCAATGGTAACTCGCCCCTGGGTTTAGCTCAACATCCCCAGCTATTATCAGCAACCAGTCTAGTGACGTCAAATGGCGATCAGATAGTTTAAAATGACGCACCAAAACAATTTGATCGTTCGCGTTTTGAAAAAAATTCAGTTTTTTTAAATACAAAATTTTGCAAAATGGCCGGCTCAAAAGAATAGAAACTTGAAAAAAAGCCGGCTTAACCAAACTGGTTGCTGAACTAACGAACCGGATATATAAATGGGTAAAACAGACAGGTTAGAAAGAAAATTTAGGTACAATTCCGAAAAGAAAAATCAACGCTACTGTTTGCATCCTATACGAAAATTCTTATCGATTTTGTTAAAAAAAATTACGTTTGCATTAGCAGCATCAGAAAAAAATTAACAAACAAAAGCTTGCTAGTCTGCGCAGAAAGATATCTGTTAACAAATCATTTTTTTAGCTTCATAGTTCTTTTGATCAGCTTAAGCTTTTCTTACACCGCAGGTCCTCCAATATAGTGTTGCGAATCGGTGAAAGCAACAGTTATTTTTCACTGGCCACAGTCAGCCATTCGGCAACCAAGATCTCTAATAATCGTCGCTATCAATTCAGTCTTTGAATGAAAGCTAGCAGGAACTTTTTAATAAAAATATCAGCCAACACGTCATATCTATATATAGTAATCAGTAAAGTAATCGTAACTAAAAACGTTCTTGTTCAGAATATTACAAAACCTAAGTTAACCAAAGTTATTCAGCTTACAATAACGCACTCAAAACCATCCAAAAACAAAGATTATAGTTAGATGGGGTAAAAAAACACAAAATAAGAGTACAAGGTTTTTTTGCTTTCCTGGATTAACGTTCTCGGGCAAGGCAGGTGGCCTCAATCGGTGAAAAAATTTAGGCCGATCCGAAAAAATTTAGGCCATGGCCTTAGCTATGGCCTCAAAAAACCCTGGTCTAGGTATTATTTCTTGGCGGGAAACTGAATAATTTGACGTAAAGATTGTACCTTGGATGCCAAAATTGGTGGCGACGTCCTGCTTGATAGTTTTTGTATACTTAATTATAGTCTTAAATTAGTTAAAATTTCCTTCATTGCTGTCAATATTCAAATTGTGTTGTAACACAAATTGTTCCCAAATTATGTATTTTAAAGAGGAATAACCAATACTATCATCAATTTCGGGACTTAGGTGTAGTTTGACCCGTTATAATAAAATCTCCAAGAATTACTCTATTCGAAAGCATAGAATTTTTGAAAAATTTAGATTTTTACAAGTCAGGCTTTTGGGTACCTAACTAGCTTTTTTGACCTCATGGGTACCAAGTAGTGTTTATATTTATATTATTCCTTGTTAACATGTAGTTGGATGTCTAGAATAAAGATCTGGAAAAGCTAGAATCAAAAATTAAAGCCAGTACTGACTGTAGACGACACTATGTTGAAATAGGAGACTGAGGTTAAAGTGTGAATAGAAGTGCTCTTTTGATATCCTGACTGATAAATAAGCTAGAGATCGGCCGCTAAGCCATGTATCGGCACTGGGCCGGCCCGGTCGGCCCATTCGGCCCGGTGGGCCCTGGTTGGCTTGATCAGTAATAAATTAGACTGCTATAGTCCATGGACGACTGAAGCACACTAATAATGTTTTACATACAACTGTAACTGTTTGCATTACAAACACAAAACTGCCTCTTAAAGTAGCAGTGTTATTCCCCAGCTATTGCTTTGATAAGATAGCGCGAGCTCTTGGACCTTCCACTCTAGCTGTAGAATGAATCAATGAATAGCAGACACCGAACGGAAAGCTAAAAAACTGAAACTATTATCAGTTTTGTTGTAGGTAGAGTGCCCCCACCAAATAAATCAATAAACTTAAGTCTCAGTTTAGGCGTTTTCAGAAAGCTTCAACTGCATTGTTGCAGCGCACTTGAGTTAATTTATAAATTTAAGCCTGAGATACATAAGTATAGTCCACCCGACGTTGGTTTCAGTTGCCGCTCACAGCACTTGCTATTAAATACATTCATATTAACCTGAAGACAAAGCTCGCTAGTTGCCGTGAAGACCAGTTGCTCTACGGGGGCTTGTTTGTGACGTTTGTATGTATAACTTAATTTGATTGGTTCGAGGCTGAAGTCCCACCCCGCGGCCGGTCGGCCCGGTCGGCCGGGGGCCGGGCCGGACGCGGCCCCGGCCGATCTCTATCATAGGCCTATATCTTTTCAAAAACCATTAATCCTAGTGTAGTTGGACCCGTTAAATTAAAGTCTGGAAGAATTAGAAGTCTATTTTAAAGCATAACATTCTTTGAAAAATTAAGTTTTTTACAAGTCAGGCTTTTGGGTACCTAACTTGCTTGTTTGACCTCATGGGTACCAAAATAGTGGTTATATTATTATTTTATCATTGTTTTAATAAATTACACGTCTAGAATTAGTATCTGGAAAAACTAGAATCGAAAGCTGAAGCCAGTACTGACTGTAGACGACACTGTGTTGAAAGAGGAGACTGATGTTGAAAGTGTGAATGAAGTGTTCTCTTGATATCCTGACTTATCATAGGTCTATATCTCTTCAAAAACCATTGACTCCAGGGTGGTTAAATTCAAATTTGGAAGAATTAAAAGTCTTTTTTAAGGCATAAAATTTTTTGGGAAATTTAAGTTTTTTACAAGTCAGGCTTTTGGGTACCTAACTTGCTTTTTTGACCTCATGGGTACCAAAGAAAGTAGTGTTTATATTTATTATTATTCCTTGTTACAGTGTAGTTATAGGCCTAGGAATGTAAATTTGGAAAAGCTAGAATCGAAAGTTGAAGCCAGTACTGACTGTAGATGACACTATGATGAAATAGGAGACTGATGTTAAAAGTGTGAATTGCTCTTTTGATAGTCTGGCTTCTTATTGGAATATATCTGCTCAAAAAACAATGATACCAGGATAGTTCGACCCGTTGAATTCAAATTTGGAAGAACTAGAAGTCTAGTTCGAAGCATGAAATATTTTGAAAAATTGCAGTTTTTCACAAGTCAGGTTTTTGGGTACCTAACTTGTCTTTTTTGGCACCTCATGGGTACCAAGTAGTGGTTATATTATTATTTTTCTTTGTTACAATGTAGTTACACGTCTAGAATAAAGATCTGGAAAAGCTAGAATCGAAAGTTAAAGCCAGTACTGACTGTAGACGACACTGTGTTGAAAGAGGAGACTGATGTTGAAAGTGTGAATAGAAATGCTCTTTTGATATCCTGACTTATCATAGGTCTATCTTATCATTTTCACAACTGCAGCGTTGCGGAGCAGTCGTGTACAATTTTCGCTCTGACATGCGAATATCACAAATCGATAACTGTATTATGTGCATGTTATATATGCCCAGTGCGTTCCAAGAGTGAAAATATCAATGTGTACTTTTTTTTCTACAACTATGATTTGACTGATTTTTCCTCCGCTTTATTTACTAACTTACTACATTTAATTTTGCTGAATTTATTTACAGTTCCACTGTTTATCAAGTTTATTTTAAAGTTTCTTTTTCTGCATTTACAAGATAACGCCATATTTATTCACTTTGTTGCCCTGCCCTTATTATTATTGCGTCTCGGGTTCTTAATATTTAATTTTCACCGATTTCGACGAGCATATTTTCCTTCAGTTGACCTTCATTTTATTTGCTTCTCGCAACGTCAACTCCCGTTTATATTGCCCCTACGTTTGCTACGATCAACATATTTTGTTAATTTTCTTTCTCGATCTGGATTAATTCATACTAATTTTGCTCGCAAAATGTCAGCTGCTCGTGTTAATACTCGGTCAAAAATTAACTGGAAACAGCCCGATTCTGTTCCTGACGTAACAGCTGCCGCAAATCAGCATGATACGTCAATTCTTGCTAATCTTGGGCGCAATTCACTAAATTCTCAGCCAAATTGGCCGCGTTTGATCAAAATATGGTAAAAACCGCGGACATTGACCAACTTAAAAACGACTTAGAGGGTATTGTGAAACAAAAAATTGAGCCGTTGATCAACAAAATGGGCGAAATAGAAAAAGGCGTTACTTTTTTGGACTCACAAGTGAAAAATTTGGCGGGAACTTTAAATGCCGTAACTAGTGAGGGTGAGACAAATTCAAAACGGCTCACAGATACGTTCACTGCCCAAGAAAAAATTGTTTGCTAAAAATGAAGAACTGGAAATGCAACTTAAAATGAACAATATCGTGGTTTACGGCCTCCCTGAAACAAATGCTGAAGACCCGATAAAGACTGCCCTAAATTTACTCGAGAAAGGTTTCCAACTGAACAACCTGAGTTGTATCTCAATGACTCTTCGACTCGGCCGCAAATTCGGGAATAAGTCGCGACCACTGAAAGTGAAATTAACAACTTACGTTGTTAAGCAAAAATTAATGGATAAGTTTCGGCAACATCGTGGTGACTTTGAAGTACAATATATTAGACTCCGAGACGACCTGACTTTGGGTGCTCGTAAATTTCGTTCTGAGGCGTATCCAACTATGTGCCTACTGTACAATCAGGGGGCTGCTCGAGCTTATTTTTCCGGTAACTGCATCATGTTCAATAAAAGAAAATATACTAAATTGGGAGATTTCAAACTAGCTGCCGAGTATGTTCTAAAATCTGCTGCAATGTCTAGACCACCTCATTATGACTCATGATTTGCATTAGTTATATGAATATTCAGGGTTTATCAGTAGACAAATTGTTAGTAGCTAGTAGACATTTTTCTGAAAGCGATTTTTTGTGTTTTGTAGAAACTTGGAAATTTGACTGTCAAATGGAAAGTATTCAGTTAGAAAACCACACATGCTTTTTCAAAAACCGAGAAATTTTTCACAAAAACGCCTTCAGAAACTCAGGCGGTATTGCTGTCTACATTAAAAATTATTTGCTTGAGGCTGTTGCCATGGATTTTAAATTATCTACTGCTGACTTTTTATTTTTAAGATTAAATTGTAATTATTTTAATTTAAATATGTTTATTTATGTGTTTGTTACATACCCCCGCCAAACTCACCTAGACATAAGGCTGTGAGCCAAGATCTTTTTGAAACATTTGCGGAAAAAACAGTTGAAATTTTGCAAAATAGCAACTTGATTTTAATTGGTGATTTTAACGCAAGGACTGGGAGCTTAACACAAGAAAGAACAAAACTAGATACAAAATTCGATAATATTCCAACACTTTTCAATACTATGTATGTAAGCAATAGTCAAATATCTCCAAGAAAATCCCCTGATCTTGTACTAAATTCTTTTGGTATGAAATTGTTGAACCTTTGTTCTGTAACTGGTATGTGTATTGCTAATGGACGCTTTGGCCCTGCTTCTAATGAATGGACAAATTTTGGGCATAGCCAGAGCGGACGCACAAACTATGCAAGTGTAGTTGATTATCTGCTTACTGACTTAGAGTTACTGTCATAAATTGCTAGTTTTGTTATTGACTGTAGTTTTTGTCTGGATGACACAGAATCCGAATTTTCTAGTCATCGACCTTTGATTTTGATGTTTAATTTTAATTTTACGGCGTTCAATTTTTCTAAAAACAATCAAACTGAATTTTATAAAACTAAGGAAGACAAGCGTAAAATTTTTTGGTGTGATTCAGTTAAGACAACGTTTTCTACATATATAAATTTAAGTAATACAGTAGTGAAAATGCGTAAATTAGTTCAAGAGTGTAAATGTGCTGTATCTGAAACTGACATAAATCAGTGTGTGAATAATGTGTCAGATACTATAACACCAGAATGCATTATAACGATACAGAGACCTTCTAAAAAAGTTGTAAAACCGCAGTCTTGGTGGACCCATGCCTGCAGCCTAGCTAAAAAGCTTTTTTATAAATCAGTTAAGGAATACTCAAATTGTAAAAACGCTTGCACATTGCAAAATTACAAAAATTCTCGAGGCAATTTCAGGAAAACTATTCGGAAAGCAAAAAGAGAATATGCTAAACGTCTTTCGTTGAAACTTGAAAGTATGAAAACTTCTTGTCCTTCTAAATTTTGGAAGATTCTTGTACCGAGAACCAACGTACGGGACCGTCCATCTACAACAGCATTTTCAAATCATTACGAACAGCTTTTTACGTACAAGCAGGATTTGCCAAATCAAACCCAGTATGAAAAGAAACTAAAACGAATTTTAGATCAAACTCAGCATAATGAATTCTTAGATAGGTGTATTACAAATGACGAAATTCAAGCAGTCCTTTATTCTTTAAAAAACCAAGTTGCACCTGGAAATGATCTAATTTTGAATGAACAATTAAATAACAGTAATGATGAGCTAATTAGCATGCTACAAGAGCTGTTTAACGCCGTACTACGCACCGAGACATATCCAGAGTCATGGGCTTCAGTGAAAATTGTATCTATTCCAAAATCTGGAGATCTTAAATTAGTCAATAATTACAGAGGCATATCTCTTAACAGTAATTTAGGCAAAGTATTTGGCAACATACTGTATAGTAGAATTGCCAATTGGCTAAGTATGCACAATTATACTAACCGTTCACAAATGGCTTACAAAAAAGACCACTCTACGTGTGATAATTTTTTTATTTTTTATTCAATTACAACCAGTTATCTTGCTAATAAACAACCAGTGTATGTGGCTTTCATAGATTTAAGTAAAGCTTTTGATCGAATAAATCGGTTAGGTTTATTGTACAAACTTTCGGAATTAAAAATTTCAAGCAAACTATTAAGACTCCTACAAAGTCTGCTCACAAAAACAAGATTTTGCGTCGAAGGAGACGAACAAAAGTTCTTTTCTACAAAAATTGGTGAACCACAAGGTGCAGTTTTATCACCGCTCTTTTTTAACATCTTTTTAGCCGACTTAGAATCATTTTTAAAAAATAATGGTAATCCTGTTGTTCAGTTGCATAATGTTTATATTCGTTTATTGTTGTATGCCGATGATTTGATATTATTTGGTGAGACTAGCGACGATTTGCAACGTAACTTGAATGCTCTTGCAAAATACTGTGACTTGTGGGGCTTGACAGTTAATGTTTCTAAATCATCTGTTATGCTTTTTTGTCCTAAAAATATGAAATTATCGTCTTTTGAAATTTATTATAAGCAAAATGTTTTAAAAACTGTCAGTTCTGTAAAGTATCTTGGATTTATGATTCATACTTCAAATATTTGTAGTCAGGAACTTTTGAAGAATGGAATAGAATTGGCAGAAAAAGCAAAAACGTTTTTACAGTACTGGATATCAAACCAGCCCATGTTATCGATAACTACTAAGCTGCAATTATTTGATGTTCTTGTTACTTCTGTTCTTGATTATGGATCGGAAATTTGGGGTTTCACTACCTGGTCGGCAGTGTGCTTTCGAACTTTACACAATTGTCTAGACGCTTCTGGGAAAATTCACACAAGCTATCTAAAGCGGTTGCTTGGTGTTAAAACCACGACACCTACTGTAGCTATTTATGGGAAAACAGGTCGGTATCCATTGACAATTAAAAGAATAGTTAATATGTTAAAGTATTGGGTTAAACTGTTAAATTCTTCCGAATTTTCACTGAGAAAACAAGCATATTTCGCTCTATGTAATATTGCCTGCTCAAGACCAGGGCCCGATTTATCGAAACAAAATGTTCGTCATCGAAAATGTTCGTCATCAAAAGTTCGTCATCGAAAATGTTGGTCATCGAAAATGTTCGACAGCAAAAATGTTCGTCATCGAAAAACAAATGTTCGTCATCAAAAATGTTCGTCATCGAAAAACCAAATGTTCGTCATCGAAAAACCAAATGTTCGTCATCGAAAATACATGTTCATTATTGAAAAGACAAATGTTCGTCATCGAAAATGTTCGTCATCGAAAATTTTGGATTGATCGAAACATTTTCGATGATGAACATTTGTTTTTTCAACGGTGATTTATCAAAAGACAAATGTTCGTCATCGAAAGTTCGTCATCGAAAATGTTCGTCATCGAGAAATTTTTCGATGACGAGCTTTGGTCTTTTAGAACATTATTATGTTCTAAATGACAAAAGCTCGTCATCCAAAATTTTTTCGATGACGAACATTTCAACGGAGCTTGATACCTCTGTTGAAAATTTCAACTGCGAACATCTTTAGGTACATAAGCAGTTGGCAGTAATTTTAATATTAATATAAATAGCCAACCTTATTTATTATTAATTAAATATTCATATAAATAGCGCAGCTCATTTATTTTTTAATTTTAATATTAATAAAATAATTGAAATTAAAAGTATTTTTAATAACAATTTTTAATATTAATTATTAAAATAACAGTACTGCCGTATGGACATTGGGACCAACTGAACGGCAGAACGGCTGTTCAATTCACACCTTCGCCCGTACAGCCGTCTGCCACTTTGCCCGTCAGCCATATGTCCGTTCATCTATATACACTAAACCGCACTATTTCACTTTGTCCGTATATGCCCGGCACAGTTAATTTCAGTTCAACTTAGCCAAAACTCCAGGGCATACGGACAAACGGACATACTGTTCAAAAATATGAACGCAACTTAGGCCCAAGCTATGCGCGTTTGCCTTAAAAAGTAAGAATTAAAAAACGGATTATACAGGCTTTGTCCGTATGCCCTACTGAAGTATGAATCGACCCTAATAGCTGTTAACTGAATAACTGATATCTGCGACCATACTGCAAAGAGAGTTGGCTGGCCGTTTCAAGCATTTGGTTCAGGCGTACTTAATTTAAGACCGGTTCATACTAGTCCTTGAGAACACAGAAGGACAAGAAGGACTAGGGCACATTTCGGTCAGCTGCTGTGAAGAATTAACGGCAGCGTTTCAGATGAATTTTGTATTCGGTCTGGAATTGAGATCAAATATTTTCATGCCAAAACTCGGCTTATCTGGCCAGGTAATTTTGGAATTGCTTAAGGACAAAATGATAGGGACAAGGACAAGGGCGAGTGTATGAACCGAGTATGTGAAATTATAACCAGCTTTTCAGCTTTTCTGAACTATTAAATTAGTTCTCTTTCGGCAAAATGATTTATGTAAAGTTTTTCAAAACTTTGGTTAATGTTGCGGAAAAGTTGAAACAAAATAATATTCAACTTTGAGAGTTTGCCACTATCTATTGGCACCAGACAGAACCACTAAATTCAATACTTTATTGTACCTCAATTTTACTAGTATTAGGTAGTCTTAGGTAGTAGTTGTAGTATTGGAAGTAGTTAGTAGTAGTTATTATTATTATTAGAGAATTTAGACTTGAATCTAGAATGAAAATGTTTTAATTCAGAATGTTTAGACTTAGAAAGACTGAGCTAATTTCGAACGCTGAAAATTTTCAATAATGAACATTTTCGATGACGAACATTTGCTTTTTCGATGACGAACATTTGCTTTTTCGATGACGAACATTTGCTTTTTCGATGACGAACATTTGCTTTTCGATGACGAACATTTGCTTTTTCGATGACGAACATTTGCTTTTCGATGACGAACATTTGCTTTTTCGATGACGAACATTTGCTTTTCGATGACGAACATTTGCTTTTTCGATGACGAACATTTTTGATGACGAACTTTTCGATGACGAACATTTTCGATGACGAACATTTGCTTTTTCGATGACGAACTCGCCGTTGAAAAAGCAAATGTTCGTCATCGAAAAAGCAAATGTTCGTCATCGAAAATGTTTCGATCAATTCAAAATTTTCGATGACGAACATTTTCGATGACGAACATTTCTGATGACGAACATTTTGCTTCGATAAATCGGGCCCAGATCAAAATCTGTGGGTCACAAAACTAGTACATATATGTTTTACATAAACTTCAACTAAGCCATTTTTGGGAAACTCAAAATGTTGAAAACGTTCAAACGTTTCTTAAATCAGCTAAAGAAAAATTGCTAATATCTTTCATCTTAACAGAATGGAAAGATGAAGTGCAAAACCTGCCGAGTTTAGATTTATATGTTAAATTAAAACCAAATTTTGGATTTGAAAATTATTTAAACGTATTAAAAAGTAATCATCTAAGAATTTGTATTACTAAACTACGCCTTCGATCGCACGACTTAGAAATAGAAAGGGGTAAATGGGATAGAAGGACCCAGTTTAGGCTTCCAAGAGAAGATCGAAAATGCATACTATGCAATTTAGCGGACACAGAGGATGAGAAGCACTTTCTAGTTTCTTGTCCAGTTTTCGCAACAGAAAGAAAAGTCCTAGAACCGTTCTTTTGTTCACAAGAAAATGCAGAAACAAATTTCGTTCGTCTTTTGTCATCAGAAAGTCAGCATATTTTGCTGGCTGTAAGCAAGTTTATTTCCAGGGCTTTCAAAAAAAAGGGCTACTAACTACAGAAGATAACTAAATAGGTGCAGTGGAAGACACACTTTGTTGTGGTCTATTTACCGTTTTATGTTTATTTTTGCTTTGTTTTTGTTTCTACTAACACTTTTATTTCATTTGTGCTGCAGTTAAATCCTATTTTGTTTGTATGCTACTATCATAGTATGTCCCTTATGGGATTTTATGCTTTGGTTTTCATTGCAATAAACAAACAACAAACAATATATCTCTTCAAAAACCATTGACTCCAGGGTGGTTAAATTCAAATTTGGAAGAATTAGAAGTCTGTTTCAAGGCATAAAACTATTTGGGAAATTTAGTTTTTTACAAGTCAGGCTTTTGGGTACCTAACTTGCTTTTTTGACCTCATGGGTACCAAGTAGTGTTTATATTTATTATTATTCCTTGTTACAATGTAGTTACACGTCTAAAATAAAGATCTGGAAAAGCTAGAATCGAAACTTGAAGCCAGTACTGACTGTAGACGACACTGTGTTGAAAGAGAAGACTGATGTTAAAAGTGTGAAGTGCTCTTTTGATATTCTGGTTTTTTATTGGCTACATCTTTTCAAAAACCATCGATTCTAGTGTAGTTGGACCCGTTAAATTAAATTCTGGAAGAATTAGAAGTCTATTCCAAAGCATAAAATTTTTTAAAAATTTCAGTTTTTTACAAGTCAGGTTATTGGGTACCTAACTTGCTTTTTTGACCTCATGGGTACCAAGTAGTGGTTATATTATTATTTTTCGTTGTTACAATGTAGTTACACGTCTAGAATAAAGATCTGGAAAAGCTAGAATCGAAAGTTGAAGCCAGTACTGACTGTAGACGACACTGTGTTGAAAGAGGAGACTGATGTTGAAAGTGTGAATAGAAATGCTCTTTTAATATCCTGACTTATTATAGGTCTATATCTCTTCAAAAACCATTGACTCCAGGGTGGTTAAATTCAAATTTGGAAGAATTAGAAGTCTGTTTCAAGGCATAAAATTTTTTGGGAAATTTAGTTTTTTACAAGTCAGGCTTTTGGGTACCTAACTTGCTTTTTTGACCTCATGGGTACCAAGTAGTGGTTATATTATTATTTTTCGTTGTTACAATGTAGTTACACGTCTAGAATAAAGATCTGGAAAAGCTAGAATCGAAAGTTGAAGCCAGTACTGACTGTAGACGACACTGTGTTGAAAGAGGAGACTGATGTGGAAAGTGTGAATAGAAGTGCTCTTTTGATATCCTGACTTATCATAGGCATATATCCATTCAAAAACCATTGATTCCAGGGTGGTTCGGCCGTTAAATTAAAATCTAGAAGAATTAAAAGTCTATTTCAAAGCATAACATTTTTTAAAAAATTTAGTTTTTTACAAGTCAGGCTTTTGGGTACCTAACTTGCTTTTTTGACCTCATGGGTACCAAGTAGTGTTTATATTTATTATTATTCCTTGTTACAATGTAGTTACACGTCTAGAATTAAAATCTGGAAAAATCTAGAATCGAAAGTTGAAGCCTGTACTGACTGTAGACGACACTATGTTGAAATAGGAGACTGATGTTAAAAGTGTGAAGTGCTCTTTTGATATTCTGGCTTCTTATTGGCATATATCTGTTCAAAAAACAATGATCCCAGGACAGTTCGACCCGTTGAATTCAAATTTAGAAGAATTAGAAGTCTAGTTCAATGCATGAATTTTTTTGAAAAATTGCAGTTTTTTTAAGTCAGGCTTTTGGGTACCTAACTTGGTTTTTTGACCTCATGGGTACCAAGTAGTGGTTATATTATTATTTTTCATTGTTACAATGAATTACACGTTTAGAATTAGGATCTAAAAAAACTAGAATCGAAAGCTGAAGCCAGTACTGACTGTAGACGACACTGTGTTGAAAGAGGAGACTGATGTTGAAAGTGTGAATAGAAGTGCTCTTTTGATATCCTGACTTATCATAGGCCTATATCTCCTCAAAAACCATTGATTCCAGGGTGGTTTGACCCGTTAAATTCTAATCTGGAAGAATTAGAAGTCTATTTCAAAGCGCAAAAATGCTTAAAAATTTCTAATATTTTTTACAAGTCTGGCTTTGGGGCACCTACCTAACTTGCTTTTTTGACCTCATGGGTACCAAGTAGTGGTTATATTATTACTTTTCATTGTTACAATAAATTACACGTCTAGAATTAGGATCTGGAAAATCTAGAATCGAAAGTTGAAGCCAGTACTGACTGTAGACGACACTGTGTTGAAAGAAGAGACTGATGTTGAAAGTGTAAATAGAAGTGCTCTTTTGATATCCTGACTTATCATAGACCTATATCTCTTCAAAAACCATTGATTCCAGTGTAGTTCGACCCATTAAATTAAAATATGGAAGAATTAGAAGTCTATTCCAAAGCATAAAAATTTGTGAAAATTTCAGTTTTTTACAAGTCAGGCTTTTGGGTACCTAACTTGCTTTTTTGACGTCATGGGTACCAATTACTGTTTATATTCATTATTATTGCTTGTTACAATGTAATTAAACGTCTAAAATTAAGATCTGGAAAAGATAGAATCGAAAGTTGAAGCCAGTACTGACTGTCGACTTCACTATGTTGAAATAGTAGACTGATGTTAAAAGTGCTCTTTTGATATTCTGGCTTCTTATTGGCATATATTTGTTCAAAAAACAACGATCCCAGGATAGTTCGACCCGTTAAATTCAAATTTGGAAGAACAAGAAGTCTAGTTCAAAGCATAAAATTTTTTGAAAAAATGCAGTTTTTTACAAGTCAGGCTTTTGGGTA
The DNA here is from genome assembly GCA_030248245.1 of Trissonchulus sp. WLG1_4. Taxonomy (NCBI): domain Eukaryota; kingdom Metazoa; phylum Nematoda; class Enoplea; order Enoplida; family Ironidae; genus Trissonchulus; species Trissonchulus sp. WLG1_4. The sequence goes on from JASANF010011393.1 coordinate 14,201, forward strand.
CCTAACTTGCTTTTTTGACCTCATGGGTACCAAGTAGTGTTTATATTTATTATTATTCCTTGTTACAATGTAGTTACACGTCTAGAATTAAGATCTGGAAAATCTAGAATCGAAAGTTGAAGCCTGTACTGACTGTAGACGACACTATGTTGAAATAGGAGACTGATGTTAAAAGTGTGAAGTGCTCTTTTGATATTCTGGCTTCTTATTGGCATATATCTGTTCAAAAAACAATGATCCCAGGACAGTTCGACCCGTTGAATTCAAATTTAGAAGAATTAGAAGTCTAGTTCAATGCATAAATTTTTTTGAAAAATTGCAGTTTTTTTTAAGTCAGGCTTTTGGGTACCTAACTTGGTTTTTTGACCTCATGGGTACCAAGTAGTGGTTATATTATTATTTTTCATTGTTACAATGAATTACACGTCTAGAATTAGGATCTAGAAAAACTAGAATCGAAAGCTGAAGCCAGTACTGACTGTAGACGACACTGTGTTGAAAGAGGAGACGACTGATTTATATTATATTTTTCGTTGTTATAATGAATTACACGTCTAGAATTAGGATCTGAAAAAACTAGAATCGAAAGCTGAAGCCAGTACTGACTGTAGACGACACTGTGTTGAAAGAGGAGACTGATGTTGAAAGTGTGAATAGAAGTGCTCTTTTGATATCCTGACTTATCATAGGCATATATCTCTTCAAAAACCATTGATTCCAGGGTGGTTGGGCCGTTAAATTAAAATCTGGAAGAATTAAAAGTCTATTTCAAAGCATAAAATTTTTTGAAAAATTTAGTTATTTACAAGTCAGGCTTTTGGGTACCTAACTTGCTTTTTTGACCTCATGGGTACCAAGTAGTGTTTATATTTATTATTATTCCTTGTTACAATGTAGTTACACGTCTAGAATTAAGATCTGGAAAAGCTAGAATCGAAAGTTGAAACCAGTACTGACTGTAGACGACACTATGTTGAAATAGGAGACTGATGTTAAAAGTGCTCTTTTGATATTCTGGCTTCTTATTAGCATATATGTGTTCGAAAAACAATGATCCCAGGATAGTTCGTCCCGTTGAATTCAAATTTGGAAGAATTAGAAGTCTAGTTCAAAGCATAAAATTTTTTGAAAAATTGCAGTTTTTTACAAGTCAGCCTTTTTGGTACCTAACTTGCTTTTTTGACCTCATGGGTACCAAGTAGTGGTTATATTATTATTTTTCGTTGTTACAATGAATTACACGTCTAGAATTAGGATCTGGAAAAACTAGAATCGAAAGCTGAAGCCATTACTGACTGTAGACGACACTGTGTTGAAAGAGGAGACTGATGTTGAAAGTGTGAATAGAAGTGTAAGGCTTCACTTGGGAGACTCTACCTTACTCCCTATTCACACTTCACTTACCTTTTCAACATTTTAATATTGTGAATTCACGCTCATCATATTTAATCGCTATGTACGTACTTGCGCTCTGCTGTGTGTGTACGCTCGGTTATGTGTAATATACAGATGCTTGTTGAATAACTAGTCAGTCTGCGCTCTGTTATTAGCCTTTCTGGCTGTGTCATTGTCTCGTTCTCGCTATTATTATACTTACCTGGTTTCTGCCTAAATGGCCTCCCATGTGTTCTTTCATTAAATGTATTCTTTTATCGGGTTCGTTCGTGTTCGCTTCTGGTCAGCTTTGGCGTAGAGCCCTGCCGTCTCGATAGTTACTCGTGTGTCCCCAGGCAGTATCGGCCTAGAGAGGCCCTGCCACCCCTCTGCGTTCCGTATGCGCCGTGATCAGCCCTCCATCTGCTACTTAGCCAAAGAAAGCCCATTCAGGCTTAGTGGGCCGAGTCTATTCTGTGTGCTGCGCCTACTGCGCCTTGCCCCGTAGTTAAGTAAGCCCCATTTCCCGTCGGTGTCCGGCAACCCCGGCCCGTAAGGAAGACCCCGCTCATCATACCTGAAAGCCCCGCCGGCGGAGTGGTCGAGGCTACGGGCGAGGGATGACTCTCCCCTAGATAGCCGGTACCCTCTGTTCCTGCTTGGGCCATTTGTAGGTGCGGCAACGAGTCGCCTTACAAATGTGCTCTTTTGATATCCTGACTTATCATAGGCCTATATCTCTTCAAAAACCATTGATTCTAATGTAGTTGGACCCGCTAAATTAAAGTCTGGAAGAATTAGAAGTCTATTCCAAAGCATAAAGTTTTTTTGAAAAATTTCAGTTTTTTACAAGTCAGGCCTTTGGGTACGTAACTTGCTTTTTTGACCTCATGGGTACCAAGTAGTGGTAATATTATTATTTTTCATTGTTACAAAAAATTACACGTCTGGAATTAGGATCTGGAAAATCTAGAATCGAAAGTTGAAGCCAGTACTGACTGTAGACGACACTGTGTTGAAAGAGCAGACTGATTTATATTATTTTTTTCGTTGTTACAATGAATTACACGTCTAAAATTAGGATCTGAAAAAACTTGAATCGAAAGCTGAAGCCAGTACTGACTGTAGACGACACTGTAGGAGACTGATGTTGAAAGTGTGAATAGAAGTGCTCTTTTGATATCCTGACTTATCATAGGCCTATATCTCTTCAAAAACCATTGATTCCAGTGTAGTTGGACCCGTTAAATTAAAGTCTGGAAGAATTAGAAGTCTATTCTAAAGCATAAAGTTTTTTTGAAAAATTTCAGTTTTTTACAAGTCAGGCCTTTGGGTACCTAACTTGCTTTTTCGACCTCATGGGTACCAAGTAGTGTTTATATTTATTATTATTCCTTGTTACAATGTAGTTACACGTCTAGAATTAAGATCTGGAAAAGCTAGAATCAAAAGTTGAAGCCAGTACTGACTGTAGACAACACTATGTTGAAATAGGAGACTGATGTTAAAAGTGCTCTTTTGATATTCTGGCTTCTTATTGGCATATATCTGTTCAAAAAACAATGATCTTGGAATAGTTCGACCCGTTAAATTCAAATTTGGAAGAATTAGAAGTCTAGTTCAAAGCATAAAATTTTTTGAAAAATTGCAGTTTTTTACAAGTTAGGTTTTTGGGTACCTAACTTGATTTTTTGACCTCATGGGTACCAAGTAGTGGTTATTTTATTATTTTTGTTGTTACAATGAATTACACGTCTAGAATTAGGATCTGAAAAAACTAGAATCGAAAGCTGAAGCCAGTACTGACTGTAGACGACACTGTGTTGAAAGAGGAGACTGATGTTGAAAGTGTGAATAGAAGTGCTCTTTTGATATCCTGACTTATCATAGGCCTATATCTCTTCAAAAACCATTGATTCCAGTGTAGTTGGACCCGCTAAGTTAAAGTCTGGAAGAATTAGAAGTCTATTCCAAAGCATAAAGTTTTTTTGAAAAATTTCAGTTTTTTACAAATCAGGCCTTTGGGTACCTAACTTGCTTTTTTGACCTCATGGGTATCAAGTAGTGGTAATATTATTATTTTTCATTGTTACAATAAATTGCACGTCTAGAATTAGGATCTGGAAAATCTAGAATCGAAAGTTGAAGCCAGTGTTAAACCCTGAACTGGAGGACTAATGGAGGCAAGTATAAAATGCGCAGAGCGCTAGCAAAGATTTTGACCGTCGCCTACGTCTCCCAATTCAGCGAATAACGCCTAGCTTCGAGCTAGGTTTTGCGGAACAGTCGTCTGAAAATCACTCAGTTGACAGGAACGTTCCACCACAGGCGGATGGGGAAACCACAAAGCCTACACGGCCTGACTACGGCCGGCTCTAACTCACTAGACTACGCTAGACTAGCCTTACGGCACAACAGCATAAAATTTGGCAATTTACTGACACGGGGCAGACGGAATATCAAAAACAGAACAGTGGGCAGAAATTTAGGGGCAAAACATGAGGGGGAGAACTCACAAAAATAATAAAATGCGCCAAGCGCCTCAAAATATTTCCCTACGTTTTACGTACAAAACATACCCATCCTGATGAATTTTGGCTGGCGGGAGAGAGAGGGGAAAAACCGACCGTACTCGTCGGACAAGCCTGGGGTCTACACTAAAGGGAGTGAGAGTTAGAACGAAGTCGATTTAGAAAACTACCAAAGTTCATCCCCTTTACTTTACAGTGACAAATAAAGAAGCCCTACTGTGTGTGTATAATTTTCCAACAATTTGGCAATGCGCAGGTGTACAATTTAAAGAGTAAAACTTGAAGTTTCTGTAAACATGATGGAGAGACTTTAGCTCTTGGCCTGGCTTGCTGCCACGTGGAGCTTATTGCATCAGCAAGGCAATGCAAAGCCAATGCCTCACGTGATCGTTGCACGAAAGAGAAGCTGTAAAATAATAAAATAAACATTGCCAAATTGCGTTTTTGATGTGCGCGCTGTAAATATGTGAATTTAGAGTATAGAGAGACTATTTCTCATCGTGGAAATGTCAACCTCGTACAGTGCCGGTCCGGCCGATCACAACAGGTGCCCCCCTGTGCAGAGGTGACGTCTCGGCAACTCTGATACACAACGCTAGGACCGGTGCTGGCGATGTGGACATTTCCACTGCAAATATTTTCAATACGAAACATAAAAATACGTAACAATTTCGAGATAAAACATGGTGACACAATTTAGGACGATGAAAAGCAATTATAACAACAAGTACAAACACAATAACCAGTACAGCAAATAAAACACAAGTCCCTAAAATTTTGGCGTAATCTCCGGTAGAAAAAGCTTAAACACAGCATACTAAATCGCAAAACAATTCCCGAGGAATTTGCCTAAGTCTTCCCAGATCGTTTTTAGTTTTGGTTCAATCTTTCAGTTTTCAACTGTGCGTTCGACAACAATTTCGACTTTACATTTGTAAACACTTGAGATTTTAAATTTTAAATTCGGCTTTGGCGCCCCGATTCAGAAAAGGAAAACCGTTCAACAATTTCAGCTGATCGCATAACAAAATAAAACCAAATAACAAAACAAGCCATTACTTTCACGAATTTTAACCACTTCTACGGATTTTACCATAATTTTCATGCCCCCCTCTCTGGAGGTCTCGGCAGATAGAACTAGGGATTGCTGGAATTTTAAGTCCTGAGTGCTAACCATTACAAGAATCCGATTATCCGAAACGGTAAAAGCTCAATTGTGAGTTAGTTCACCCACACACTCATACCCATGCCATTGTTGGGTGCACTCCAACGCTGGCTCACTCTCACTCATACTACCCGGGATTTCAAGTTAAAACAAATTCGTGTCATTTTTGGGTACCCATTCGTGTCGTTTGCGAGGAACTCCATAATTTAACCCAAATTCGTGTCAAAATTAACTCCAATATTTTACCTTTATTTCTCTACTTTTTCAAAAACTCGTAACCCATCAACTTCCATGAGCCAAGGACACAAACCGGGTACTGGCCAGGTTCCCCTTGTGCCTTGCTCGACCAATTTCAAATACCTTTTTGTCTTTCTTTCGATCAATAATTCTCTCTAAAATTTTATACTCTCTCGCATTCGTGTCCTCGGTAAAAATTTGATTTCAACCTCACTAACTACTTATAAATACGTCATTCGTGTCCCTATTCGCATACATTCTACAAAATTTGGGTGACCTAGCAACACATTATAGCGCGTACATTTTACGTGAACATCACCACAGAAAATTTTGGTTTGCCGCGACTGGCAATACAACCAAGATTACGGATCCATTGTACAGTCTACAAAGTCCCTAGTGTTTGGGGCCAACTATACCCTTTCATCGCCCACGCGTAGCTACCAGAGTACTTCAGTGTCAATTTATATGTCGCGAAACACCCGTCGTGGTGGCACAGCCACCCAAATCCTCCACCCATAAGTCCGGAGGGATGTTTCCTATCAAACTCTCGGGCTCTAACAGTACAAGTCCCCATAATGACCTCCCATCTATAAATATGGTAAAATAGTTGGGTCCTTTTAGGTGAGCCCATATAGTTCTAACACTACCAGGGGTATCAGGGTAGAGTCCATGTCACAATCTCAGTCCGAATTCATTTTTAAACTTTCCCCTGACAACTACGTTAGGTTTAGATCAGGTATAGCTTATTTTAAAGTTCTTCAAAATTTATATTATGGATCAGGAACCAGTGGGGGCGTCACGGACCTACTAACTTAAAAAGAAAACAATTGATTAGTTACCAAATTTTGATTAATAATTTTTGACGTCTCAAAGATTCCCAATTTCAGAATAAAACCCAGGCAAGTTTTTATTACTAAGACATACAAATACTACGATAACCGCGTGTACATCGGTTAGTTGTTAGATTTTTGGTTAGGTTTTAAAAATAACGAAATCAAAACTGCCATTAGCTTCTTTTCAGCCCAACTACTTAGTATTGTTAAAAAAAAGGAAATAAATTTAGTCGCGACAAAACCCATGAAATACCCAAAGCAATTTATGCAGATATTATGACAATTCTACGTGCTGCGTTACGGTTCTGAGACTTTTAATTAATCAATTTCGTATATTTAACCTTATGAATTCCAAATTTCAACAAATAATTTCGGTTTTACCCCTTTTACTCGGGTTTATCTTGTCAGACAACTTTCACTCATACCTACCAGTGTCGTTACCATTACGTACGCGCGCGTCGCACCTGTGGAAACAGATACACCAACAGGTTGCTACAGGTACTATCTAATTTTATAAATAAAATAATTGAATACTACGCCTTCGATTTTTAAGATCGTTAATTTTCTCTCAGTCTCCCAGCCAGTACGATCCCAAATTCTGCATAGGATGTCCTAAGCGTAAAAGATGTTTTAGTAGTGTTAATTGCTTTTTAGGGTATATCATTAAAACAGGCGCTTTATGCACAATTTCGGTACACTACATTCGTTGGAGTAACCACTGGCTGGGCTGGTACGACACTGGACGGCAATTTCTCAGAACCGTAATTCGGAAAATTTTGGCCTTGAAACCTGTTATCACCCTACACCTCGGATTGCTCTAAGCAATTTAACCCTACACTGTTGCATCCGTTCTTGCTATCAGAAACTTGTGCCAACACTTTCTTTTGAGTACGTATAAAATGCTTGTACGTTTGTCCCGTTTACTGGGCTGTTCTGTCAGCCTTTCATACGTGTCTCTTTTTTGTGGTCACTGAGTGCAACTGTGTTGGGACCTTTTTCCTGTCGCCGCCACAGCGGCGACAGGTCTTTATACTGCTTTTTTGATTAAGCTGGGCAGCAACCAGCTTGCATGATTTGCGTGGCAAAAATTGTGTATATCGGGGCCATAATTTTAAAAATTGTTTAAAATATGAAAAAACATCTTGGTATATTTTTATTATTTTATTTCAATTGTTATGGTTATGTATACTGCATGAAACTTAATAGGATTTTTTTGTCAGAATATTCACTTTTCTTTGATATTTTATGCTTTTAAATTAAATAACCCCCCCATTTCTGAATTTGTATTCATAAATGTTTGAATCGAAAAGCGTAATTGTATCTTCGATTATTTGAAAAAATGCCGACTGTTTCAAAGGCGGGCTTTCACTACGTTATGTTAAGGGGGGCTTTGTATCAAAAATGAATCAAATATCCCCAAAACCCCACAGCAAAAAAAATAGACAAAAACAACACACCACCGCACACACCAAAAATACTTTAAAAGGCTTGCGTTGTTAGCTATATTAATATTATAAGTTAATAGTCGCTTATAACATTTTCTTAAAGGTTTTTTATATTTTTCGTCTGATATGCTGTTAAACGCCTAACTTTTTTACCGAGTGATACCCTATGTCAGAGCCAAAATTATAAATAAAGTAATGTGCAGCAAAATACTTTAGTATTATTATCAACAAAAATTGTAAATGTGACTTCAACAGTTGTTATTTTTGTTATTGTAAGTGTTAGTTTAGCCGCTACTGGAGACGGCGGTCTTTAATTGGTTTTCGATTAATATATACTTTTTATAGAGAGGTCTTCCTAAATAGCCTAACTACGCAACATCATTTCTTATTTGTAACAAATATAACATCAGTATATTTAATTAATTTTTTGTTTTTTGTCAATTAAAAAGAAGTTTCTTACTGTTTTTTATCTTATCACTCCAGCGTACACACGCTTTCATGTACTATCAAAGGGATCATAATAAAATGCCAGTTGGCAATTATAGCAAATAAGTTTCGACAATGACGGACGTAGCCATGGGGGGGGGGGGATCGCGAGGATCGGGACGCAACCCCCCCCCCTTTTCATCAAACCTGAAGAAATTGTTGACAAGGGTCTCCCCTTTGGTTTTTGTTGCCCGGCCGAAAAAAATTCAAATAGCCCTCTAGCTCTAATTGACCAAATTTGGACTGAAAATCGAAAAAATTTCAAATTTTTATCTATGGGACCCCTTTCAAAATCCTGGCTACGCCCCTGTCGACAACATAGGTTTGGATTTTGTAATGTTCTATTGGGTGTTTAGTAAATTTTCGGTACAGTGCTGACCCACATTACTTGCAACAGACTCCAAATTCAAAGACGATCAGCAAGTTACTTTAGGCCGGAGTCAAAGTTACATAATATAGTTATACACTTACTTTGACTCCGAAGTCATTTGCTTCTTTTGTGCTCTTCAGTCGTTATTGTGTGTCTTATGGGTGTCCACTTTATTATTATTGCAATTAATTGTAGTTTTATATTCGCCATTTTTAATTTGTGCGCTATTTCAGTCAGTTATAAAGTGGTCGTGTGTGTGTCTGCTGAAAGTTTCATTTATTAGGAGGAGGAGGAAGAAGTTTATTTATGCAGCATTAGTCAGTGGCGTACCCAGAAAAAAATTTCGGGTGGGGGGGAATGACTTTTTCATTTTTTGTAATGGGTTAAAATGCACTTTTTAGCAATTTTAACACTCGTAAAACGCCTTAGAAACGCAAGATTAATAAACCACAAGGCGGCAGCCCCCAGGAAAAATTTTTTAGAATTTATTAAATTTATTTATTTATCCATTTATTAAGTTTTATAAAAAAACTGGCGATTTTTCCAATTTTAAAACCGAATTTGGTCAACTGGAGACGTATCAGAAATTTTTCCGACAAAATTTAAAACAAAAGATGGGAGTGTCATATCAGACGGTGTATTCCACACGTAAATGTAGCATACTATACTCGTGTAGACATGCACGTGCAGCATAATGTAGTTGTGTATACATGCATAGGCTTTGATGAAAGACAATAACCAGGAATAGTAAGCCACATAGTCGCAGGGGTCTGGGGGCGGCAGCCCCCAGAAAAAAAATTGGGAAAATTTTAGATTTTTAGGCCAAATTTAGTCCACTGGAGACGTATCAGAAAATTTTTCCGGCCGGACCATAAAAACCAAAGGGGGGAACCTTGTGTAAAAAATCACTGGGGAAAAATTTCGGGGGGGGGGGAATTCCCCCCATTCCCCCCCCCTGGGTACGCCCTTGGCATTAGTATAACAAAAAAATGTTAACAAAGTAAGAAACAAAAAAGGAATTATATCTCAGGTTCATTTTACCATTGCTATTCATTATCATAAATGTTCCATCTATATTTCACATTATATTATTTTTTATCAAGAAAAATTTTACTCTATCAGAATCGCTTGCAAACGTCGACTGAATTGATTGTGCCAATCTGGGAAGTTGGAGCATAAACTTTACTGAAAAGAAAAATAAGATTTAAATGCGATCAAGAGTACATAATAGGAAGAGTATGACACTCTTCCTATTATGCCTACGGGCGTGCGTCCAATGCGCAGCGCGAAATAGCCCGTTTATGTACGGTTTTGAGGGGGGGGGGGTACCCCCCCTCAACTGAAGACCACGTGCTCAACTAGGGGGGGTACCCCCCTCAAACCCCCCCTCAACTCAGTACCCCGTCTTCAGTTGAGGGGGGGGGGTACCCCCCCTCATTTCAAGACACTGACAAGGACTTTTGTTGATGTGCTGAAATGAGGGGGGGGTACCCCCCCTCAACTGAAGACGGGGTACTGAACTGAGGGGGGGGGCAGCACAAAGACTTTGTCAGTGTCTTGAAATGAGGGGGGGTACCCCCCCTTTAACTGAAGACGGGGTACTGAGTTGAGGGGGGGTACCCCCCCTCAGTTGAGCACGGGGTATCGAACTGAGTACGGGGTACCCCCTTCCCTCAGTTGAGTACGGGGTCTTCAGTTGAGGGGGGGTACCCCCCCCTCAAAACCGTACATAAACGGGCTATTTCGCGCTGCGCATTGGACGCACGCCCGTAGGCATAATAGGAAGAGTGTCATACTCTTCCTATTATGTACTCTTGATGTGATTTAATGAAATCTATAATCGTTTAGCTGACGCTAAGAATAGGATCTAATAAGTTCAACTTAATTGATGCCGTGCTTTTGCATGGTTCTATGATACTGTTTCTTAATTTGTTTTTAAAAGTTTTAACTCTTACTGTACTACACGTACTTTATTGACAAATTAGCATGTAAGAAACGAACAGAGGTATTATTGCGTTAAATGTTACTTTTGGCAGTTTCAGAGCGACAGGATTAAACTTTACAAAAAAGTCATAATTTGTTACAAACATAAATTTACGCTAAATGTTTGCATGAAATTTCTGCTTGTTATATCGTGTGTGTATTTAAACTGCTGCTTGGTTCATACTTTATACTACTATCAATTTTCCGTTTTACCCATAAAATATATACCCGTATTTAAAACTCCACCAAGTCAGCTAAACTAATTTCTTTATACCCTTGAAATAAAGCTCAGATACACCCGTAAAACCATAAACTCCACTCAGATTACCCCATAATTTCGGTTGGCTTTGCGCGTATTCGAAAAGACTACCACAATCAAAAATTAGTATTATTAACAAAGCTGTATAGAGATTTGGGCCCCATTTTAGTAGCCCAAAAAAAAGAAAAAAAGACCCCGTTGCCCTCTTTTTAGCAAGGCTTTTTAAAAAAAAAAAAAAAAAAAAAAAAAAAAAAAAAAAAAAAAAAAAAAAAAAAAAAAAAACTAAACAAAGCAACGTAGTGAAAATTAAACATAAAGGACAACGTGAACAAAAAGTTAAGTGAAATTAAGCAAAACATAAGGCAACATAAATTTGGACATAAACTAAAAGAAATAACTAAAGCAGGATTAAAGCTGAAACGGAATGGCAAATTAGGTATTGTACAGGGAGTGCTCTTTTTAGAGACTTTTTGTTAATCTACAACGACTAAATTCAAATTTAACTAGACAAAAGGGAGGTTAGGTATCGTACAAGGGGTGCTCGTTTCGAGACTTCTTTGTTAGACTACAGAAACTAATTTCACTAACTACACAACAGGGGGAGGGGCGGTTAGGTATCCTACAAGGAGTGCTCATTTCGAGTCTTCTTTGTTAGTTCCAACAATAACTCAATGAAAACAATCTTTTTGTGCTTTTGACTATGTTACTTTTTACTTTTCTAATTTCTACTACAATGGAAAAACGGGTTAGGTACATTTTATACTGTTAGCTACCAAAAATTGAGCAATATATTATGGCTAATGTTTGAGCAAAATAAACTAAAAATACCAGTATTAGCTTTGGCAGTAATAAGCTCTATTAGTATACATACTATACATCACATAATATCACAAAAACTATTGCTCCAATTTTAACTATTGCACCGAAATATCCGGCATCAGCGCCCTAGGATACGCGATAACCTAGTTTCGGCACGTCCGCCTTCTACAGTATGAAACGATGAGTTATGCCACCTGGCACCCGCGTAGAGACGACAGTCCCTGGGGGTTGGGTGTCCCCTATAAGCTCAAGTACCCGAAAGCACCTGGGCCGAGGAGACCATACTGCGTCCTACGATTAGGTCGCCTACTCGGTAAATACGGTTTGAAAAATGGGCTCAATCGCGTTTGACAGCGATATAACTGACAGACCTACACCCGGATTCGAACCGTTTGGTAGCTGGTTGAGCCCCGATGGACAGATCGTTCGACTACCTCACTTATCTCCTCTAGGTAGGATCCAAGACTCGCTCAAGCTACAGATAATGACAAATTGAGCCCCGACGGACAGATCGTCTTATCACTCACTATAACCTAAGGTGCGCCTCTTCAGCTACACGCTGTGCGCTTCTAGACTACACGATAATGCAATCCTTCTGCGCGATACAACTAAGCAAATGAGACCAGATTGGTGCCCCGACGGACAGATCGGCCTAGCCTCACAGACCTAGCTGTATTAATAGTCACAAAACTTGGATATATAACAGGTACTTTGGACCAGTGTGGTGCCCCGACGGACAGTTCGGCCTAGCCCAAGTACCAATACACGTCACAGCCGATATACACTACTAGGTACCTACACCAAGGTAGGTTGGCCGAGGCATCGGCACCTAAATTCAGTTACGTCCGAGAATACTAGTCTAATTCGAGCTCCTTATTTAACTCTCACTCCTTAACCTCCTAGCTACGAAACCTAGAACCTGATTAGCCCCGACGGGCAGAGTGGCCGAGCCCTAAGTACGTAACTAGTTCGCCAACTTCATATCACTCGTTCCACACCTACAGTAACATGCACGGACCTGATTAGCCCCGGCGGGCAGAGTGGTCGAGCCCTTACACATACACCATAGGCGAATCCATCAACATCGAGAGTTTTTTTTATTATAATTTATATAATTGAATAACATTAAAAATCCAGTCAAAATTTCAATTAATTTTAGTACATAAAATACAACTATTGCACTATTAGTTCGGACATTACACAATTAAAAGCATTAAAAATAAACCAGTACAAATTTACGATTAATTTTCATTAATTTTCACTTTCAGATCAATCTCCGTGGTCGTTCTACCTACCATCAAGCTACCTAACCCGCAAGACTAATAGCCTAGTTTACGTAAGCCTAACCCTTAACATTAACCTCCATGCTGTTAATACGTCCACGTTAAACGCCTTAGCAGTTCCATAGATTTATCTCAAACTCCCGATAATTTTTGCTTTTATTTTTGATCGTCAAACCTTAACACATTACTTTGGTTTTGATCTTGAATTGCGAACCTATTGAAAAAAAAACTATACCAAAAACAATAAAAACGAAAGAAAAACACTAACTAAATGAACGTATACCGACTCACATAAACGACATGCGACAAGCAATTTTAAACATGCACTATTTGATATTGGGTTGTCTCGCTCGGGGAATTTATAGTTCTATCCTTGTAGTATCGCCTTTACGAATGGCCTGTAGACAACTGCAATGGCTAACTCACACTAGCAAGCAAATGCTCTTGAAACTGCTGTGAAAGGCATAGGGAGCCGAAGAGAAAACTTGTGATAATACAAACAGTTGAACATTCGGTGCGTTGGAGGTTGGTTTTCGGTGGTGGCTACTCTCGCTATCTCGCTCTAGCCTGCTAATGTCGGTGCTGATGTTAGTTACGTTACACATGTCCAATTCGCACTACGGTTAGACCTATGCCCGAATGCCATTTGGTATCTTAGCGGACTTGCTAGAACATAGATGTTATAATAGATAAGCGTGCAAAACCCAAAAATTAGTCGAAATGATTTTTTTTAAAAATTTGTTTCAGTCTGTTAGCATACAAATTTGTTAATACATACATGCATTTACTTTTACGATCCACTTTGGTGAACACAGAAACAGCAAACTAGATTTATTCAACCCGTCCAAGGAAATAATTTCAATTTTATAACATATTTATGTGATTTTCTTTGCAAGTAAATATATCTTGTTTTGATGTATTGAAATAAAATATAGTTTGTTTGTAATGTTTGTTTGCTTATTCCCCATTTTACCCTTGTGGTTTTATTGTACTTGTAGTTGAAAGTTTGTTGCTTATTTATCCCCTTTGCTACGTTTATTTTTAGAACTAACCGATGTTAGTATGGTTAGCAGTTAGCACCTTTCTTTCAGTCCGCACCCTTAGGTCCATAGTACGGCATCAAACGCCGGACACTAACTCGTTCTGGTTTCGCGCCAGGCACCCCATGCTTTATAATTTCATATAAGTTGTCCGATATTTTAGCTATGATTTGGTGGGGGCCGTCCCATAGCTCAGTAAATTTTTGCTTTTGCCCCGGAGCAACCGGTGTGATATTTTTCAAGACAAAAGATCGGACTGAGTAGTGCGTGTATCTGGCACGTTGGTCGTAGCGAGAGTTATACTGCTGTTGTTGTGCCCGATGGTGGTTGCGTACTGAGCTTTGCAATTTGCGATGTCTTACTGGAAAATAGCTCGGATAACATGGACATGGAGATTGCGATTTGAATGGAACGTGCTCCGGTACTAGCCGGTTTCGACCATATACTGTGTGAAATGGCATTGTTTCATGTCTATAATATTTAGTGCGTTGGACATTGCGTGGGTTATTCGGCGCTGGTTTGATGGTGTTGGTTTCATTTGCCATCATTACGTACTCCTGAGACACCTGCTGCTCAAGTTCACTGCTCGACCCCTCCTCTAATTCTGCATCGTTCTGATTGCCCGATGTAAAATGTTCAGCTACCTTTTGCGCCTCACGGATCCACTCAGGGATGACTAGGTTTACTTGCTCTTGTTTGGGCTGTGTGATGTTTTGTTCTGGTCCCGCTTGACGTTCACCAACATACCCTTGTGGCCATGCCGGGACAGCATACATCATGCCGTGTGGAGGGTACATATATTGAGGAGAAAAGGGAACAGGATGCGCCGGAGTAGAAATAGGCATATTTTGAGGGGCATGCGGAATGGGACTTCCCAAATCTTGATGATAGTTTATTTGACCCCGTGACATATTGCTAACGTTGTTGAAGTT
>JASANF010011395.1:0-24288 GCA_030248245.1 Trissonchulus sp. WLG1_4
AAATACACTGACAAATGCACTGAACCAAAAGTGCACCTTCAAGATTACTGTTCTTATCTGAGGTTGGGGTGACTTAGGGGAGTAACATATGTGAAATTAAGCAAAATTGGAGAACTTTGAGTTTTGACCTGGGTAGCCCCCCCCCCCCCCTTAAGGGACCATTGAACCCGACGACCAAATAATGTATGTACAGTTTTTAGAGGAGGGTAGGGAGAATATTTTCGTAAAAATGTGCGTCATATACTGAGCACAATTGTCCAAATTTTTTGCGTCATTTTGAAAGAAAATGTGCGCTGAGCGGTAGTAATGCTACCTGAGCTCGTGCTTTAGGTAAAAATAATTTAATATGATAAAAATAACTTAAATATTCTAACAAAATTCAAATTTTTACACACTAAATTATTATATTTACAACATATAAATTATTCTAGCAATGCCATCGTACTAATAATAACAGTATTAACGCCTTTTTTATTCATTTAATTCATTTATTAGTCATTTCATATGAAAAAATCTTTGTACCCTTCTAGGGTTTCATTTTGCGTAACCAATAGGACCGAAAAATGGAAAGTCATGTTTGGTGATTGGCTAGAATTTTGACTAATAGGAGCGAGGGATGGAAAGCCTACAAACCCAACAAAGGGGGGGAGGTACCTGTCGTAGCGCAAATAGCGCAAATAGCGGGGGGGGGGGGTGGGGGGGGCGTTTTCGAGCTGTACAGTATGATAGCGCAAATAGCGCAAATAGCGCCTAGGGGGGGGGGGGTGTAAAATCCTGTGCAGGTGCCGCTTACACGCGACATCTACCCAATAGTCACTTAATATTAAATTTTGCAGTCAATATCTTTTGTAAACAATCTTATTCTATGTCCACTTATGTCCTCTTATCCTATGTATCTTATGTCCACGATCACGTAGAAGTAACAAAAAATTTCTTAATTTTTTGTGCTTTCACTGTCTTGGCTATAAAAATTATTTGTGATTTGTTTTGCAGTATATCTGTCGTTTTGTCAAGTATGCAGAAGTACATTACTCTAGTTGCATCACCAAGTGCAACACACTCAATTTATTTTCTACTACTGCGTGAGTCCCTCGGTCTCTGTAGCTAACATTCGATTCGATACAATCGAACAACCAGTTGAGTCCTAACCGGACTGTCGAGTGGGTAGGTTGCGTCCCCAGTGTGTTCCTATCTTCTGATTGTTCCAACTATTTTATCTCTGCATCGATGCCTTATGCCTGCGCATCCTCATACCAATAAACCTAATCCATTATTCCGGATAATTTTATAAAAGTGGTTATACAATGGACTATAAAAGTGACATTTTTGACTTGATCGTTCATTCCTAAAGTTCATTCTTATCATTCGCCGTGAGTTATTAGCTATTAGAACGAGACTGGAACTTTGCTTGAGAAGATAATGTTATTGTCATAATTATCGCTAGGCGCAGTGCTGATTTTAGACCATCATTTTTAATTACTGGGGGTGTACCGAAAGGTTGTCTTGACTAGCAACCGAAACAATTAATGTAGGCATTAAGTCTGTACAGTAATGTGCAACAAATGTTCCTTGTTCGTCGGCGTACAACGAGTTTCACCCTTTGCAAAAAGTGACCGAAGTTGGCTGTAAAGTGATGAACAAAAAATTTGGTTACAAGCTGTCTAAAACTCATTTTTATTATTTTTGTTATATTAAATTAAATATCGTGTGAAAATTACATATATTGTTATATTGCACAAAAATTTTTGATTTGTCACTTACTGGCCAACCTTGGTCACTTTCTGCGAAGAATGAAGCTTGCACTTTGTAGTCTTGCATTAGCCACTGCTTTGTTCCCCCACAACGTGTGTTGACGTTCGTTTGTGAACTAATTAATAACTTCAATAGACAAATATAAATACAATTAGACCGACTGACCTGATAGAACGACGTCACAATTCTATTTTAATTGTTATACAAGCTAGCAGTTAATACTTCATAAATGTGAGACTTAATTGTTATCAGAAATGTTTTATTAGATTGTCAGAACTCTACTACCCTTGGGGAGCTACACTAATTTATATTAAGCGCATGACTATGCAATAGTCTTTTTTTGGTATTCTCTAATCTGTGTTGATTGTCGTAAAAAATGGCCCTTATAAACATTATTCCGTTCAGCAAACTTATGTTCAAATGCGCTAATTGAAATCTAGATTTTAAAGTCTGACAAAAAAAGATGCGCCACTTACTTATTATAGTGGCATGACTTCGGCGACTACGTGCTGTACTCTTGATAGTCAAAATCTATTCTTTTCGTAACGAAATCACATGTTTCGTTTTCTCAAGTGGTGCGACTATTTTTTGTTAGACTAGTTAATCACTAACTGACATATTTTGAGCTATAATTTTAGTTTGGTTTGAAATTTAGCTGTCAAAAAACAATCAAAGCCAAGCAACTGATAATTAAGCCTAAGCCTGTGCATAAATAGATTTGACAGATAGCACAATTTAGCATTCTAAATCGGCAAAATATTTAGCAAATCTCACTTGGGTTTAAGCTTTAAGGCCCTTATAGAATTCACAATTATACCTCTTATGAGAACCTAAGGGTACTTTAAGTTACGCCGTATAATGACATTTCATTTTCGCAGAAAAATCTTAGCTGTTATTACTGTCATTAGCACAGTTGCTATTTTGTCAAAATATTTACGACCGGTTAGTTTTATAGCTGCGTAAATTTTTTCCGACATGATTGAATGCTTTTTCTGACATTTGACTGACTTTAAATAATAAATTTTAGGCGGAGGCTAGGCTTGTTTAGTTTTCATTTTTCAAATAATGCATATATTTAATCAAAAACGATGTGTCATTATTATTGTATATAAATATATATTTATGTCATACCTATCTTGAAAAAACAGTACAATAACTAACGTCAATAACTAAATGCACGCTGCAAGATTCACAGGGTGCATTATTATGTACTGCTGTAGGAGTGCATCTTAGTTATTGAATTATCGCACTGTATATTTCAAGACACATCACTTTGTACATATGTAGTGTACACCCAGCAACAACTCGCACTGATACGTGAAGCTCACGTGCATGACGCTGTGCGCACTTGTTCATGCACTTGGCGCTTCACGTTACACCATTATAGTACAACACGTCCGCTTTAGTCTGAATAGATTAGCGGCCAATATTTGCTCAGATATTTTTATTAAGCTTTGACTTTTCTACTTATAAAAAAACCTTTGAGTCTACAAAAAGGGTTTAAAAAGTTTAATTAAAAAGGTAATTGAAAAGTTTAAAATTGCTAACTCTACTTGGACGGGACCAGACAGGTGACGTCATTTGCTGACTATATAAACCAGGACACAGTTCATTTTGTGGCATTGCCACTGTGTCTCTATCTGTCTGTTTGTAGGTTATAGTAAAGTGATGCTGCAGAACTTGTAAAACTATTAAGCTAAAACCATGGTTTAAGAAAATCTACAAAACTCTTAACGAATCAGGCGATATCCCGTAATGAAATTATATATGTGCTAATCAAGAATCATATGAAAATGTACCTAAAGTCATGGTTTTAAAAACCACCTTTGTGAAAGCCACCCTTTGCGGTCAATCTTTTTACTGTCGCCACAAAATTCAGCATGTAATATCGTGGTAACAAGACACTTGGAAAAGAATAAACACTTATAGTAGTCTGCACCAGTGACAGAACCGTTCTAAAAGAGATACGCAGAAGCTTATGAACGTGCATCTGGCTAGAAAGCGACAAATCAACACAAAAATTGATCGACGCAAGCAACAGGACATCGCAACGGGAATACGATTTTGTGTACGACTGAACAATGTGTGGGGTCGTCAGACTGCCAATGGTTACTGGTTAGGTGCGATTAATTTTAGCAAGCAAGCACTGTAACTACTTGCGGATTACCTGAATGTTTAAAAAATAAAAAAACGTTTTCGCTATAATGTCATTAAAGCATCGCCACTTGGGAGTGTCGAACTCTTTACGGAGCAGCGATAAAAATGACTAAAACAAAGCGGTTTATGTACAATTTACAGGCTGGAATACCATAGGTACATATGATACCATAGACAGAGCTCAACTTTAGACTTAGTCGGAACGTCTTTTTTCTAATAAAAAAGCACATTGTAGAAAAGCAATTTGTGTTTTTCATACGATCACGTTTTAAACTAGGTCGGGTTTAGCTTGAACACCTGAGTGTTAATTACACTCATCACATCATCATTAAATGCATCAATATATGCTTATCCGTCCCCATGGGTACAAAACACTTCAATTTATAGTACAAGTGGTGCTTCAGAAAGGAACACTAATTCCAAGACATCTGAAACGTATCCTTTATTACTAACATGACGTTGATCTGGTTGCCATAAATATTCTATGAATTTGTAGGTAATAAATGAATTTGCAAGAACATAATTTAACATATTATCTAACCGGTATTTTGTGCAAGTTTATGCACATTTTCTTCTATAGTTAACTTCCTTAACAGCATTACCATCATTATTAGCTACTGTAATGTTTTAACTACTTTAGGACGCATTTTATAGTCTTTTCTGGCTTTAGATCAATTATTGAATTATTCACAATTACATAATTGCTTTTAACTCAATGCATAACGAGTTTTTCATGTTAGATCTATGGGTTTTCAGACAATAACGGATAAAGTAATGGTAGTTACTGACAAAATGCTTTCAAGTGTACTGAAACTTGCATTTTAGATGCATTTCTAGTTTTAGAAACTATTTTTTTCTGAAAAAACGAACAAGACAAGTTAGTTGGTTTACCATACTTTTAAATAAACAAAAAGAACTTGATAAATAAATTCAAATTGAACACCGAAAGAAAACAAATTCTGCTGTTTAAACACATACTCGTTGTATTGTTGAAAACTAAAATTTTTTCCCTTTGTAGTAAAGTCAATGAAATCACACCTTGCTGTTTTGTCTCACTGTTCAATATTTTATGGTTAGATATTAGTTTCCTTGTGTTGTGTTCGTTTGTTTGTTTTGTTTGTTGTGTTTGAAACTGGTTCTCTTTTTGTCAATTGCCATTTTTAGAACTAATCTACTTATTAATAATAACTTCTAAATTTAAACAGCTTCATTCTTCAGCTAATTACGCAATCATCACATTTGTTTAGGCGTAATATGAGGAAACGCTAAATCAGTCTAATTAAAAAGTTCTGGTCATTGAGGGCAGAACAGATACAAAAGTTTTAATTGAAGCTTATTTGCTTGATTTTTACTGAATAAACTACATTGTAACTTAGACATAGTTTTGTCTATTCCTTTGCGAGTAGGGTTGTTCCATTTATTTGTTTCTATTATCAGTCTTTCAATTCATTTTCAATTTTAATTTCATTATCAATTAATAATTGATATTGAATTGACTGTGAACAAAAATTATACTACATACATCGCGTTTATAGTAGCATAGCATAGTCGACCAAAAAAGCACTTTTAAGCAGTTTGAAAAAAAAATGAAAAAATAAACGAAATTGAAAATATCTGAGTAAAAAATTTGATAATGGTATTGAAATTGAAAATAATTATGCTAGAAATTGATAATGGTATCGAAACTGATTATAATTTTGTCAAAAATTGCCAAGGGCATTGAAAATTAAAATAACTAGGGATAATGGCACTGAAATTCTAAATAATTTTATACCTACCTGAAACAACCATACTTGTGTGTTTACCTGTTGTTTTATTTATAGTGGCAGTGACGCCAAAGCAGTTTTGCTTATAGTTTCAAAAAGTGCAAAAGGTTTTTGCTTTGAAATTCTACGTTCACTGAGAAACTATTACAATGCTGTATACTTGCAAATTAGCAGTTCCGGACTCTAGATTATCAATACCGTCAAATATTTTTGACCAATCTCCATCTGTAAGCCAGACATCACACAATAGGGACATAACAGATCAACAAAACAAGTAAGACATCTGATTGGCCAGCTTGTGAAGTACACATAATGTGTCGACGCACAATTATTTGCCACAAATAAGTAAAACGAAAAGTCTAGGTTAATTTTTCTTTAGATTTCAAAATAATTCATCATTATTGCTGTGAGTACCTACTTCACAATTTACGAAGAGGTTCACAGTTCAAACATGTATTACTCCGCAGTCACTAAAGCAATTCGCACTAAATTTTCTGTTCTAATACTACGACATACCTATTATGTATGTCCAAGAGTACATAATAAGATCTTATTACGCACTCTTGGTACGTCCAATTAGTTTGTGTAAGCTTTTTTTCCGACATTGCGACTCCACTCTTAATTGTATGTATCTATGCTGCATCAATTTTGCTAAAACTTGGCGAAAATATTTGGCTTGGCTTTTATCATGGATCTTAAAAAGTTTAAAAAACAATAGCTTACCTTTGACTGAACAAGTTTTACAGTCGTGTAAAGTCGACTGCTTTCGCGACACTACCCCCTAAATAAGTTTCAAATAAATCAACATGATTAAGTAAGAATAGTATACATACATATATATATATATATATATATATATATATATATATATATATATATATATATATATATATATATATATATATATATATATATATATATATATTATATACGCATAATCAAATCCGAACGTATTTGTTAACCTGAACTGGCGTAAGTTTTTTTCCATGTTTTCTAAGCTAATTTGGAGTCAATGGATGGCAGCTAACATATTGTGTTAGTTTCCAATGTATATAAGATAAATATTCTAATTAAACTAAATACTCCAATGAACTAAACCTGAGACAAAAGTTCTGGTTTTAACTTTTAATTAGAGCTAAAAGTTTTCGCTTTAAAAACATCTAAACAATGGTATTTCATAATGCAAGTATCACTATTTCGGTTTGGCTTCATCGTTCATACAAATCTCCTGCGTTATTAACTAAACCATTTCAAGACCAATCTAATTTATTTAAAGTAACTATTTGCTAGTTCGTTTTTACATAGGTACAGCTACGCTTTTTTTTCAGTAGATACTAAAATAAACGAAAACGAAACAAAAACGAAAAAGAAAACGAAAACAAAAGTGAATTGAAGCGAAGCCAACTTTTTCGGCTTGCGCAACAAAGTTTTGAAAAATTTGACGAGCAGTAGACAAATGAAGGCAGCTGCAAGCTGCTTGTTTAGTCAAATATTTACATGACGGGGGGTGTCACTTTTAAGTAGACTTTCGTTAGTTGGTATATAGCTATATAATATATTTATTGTTTTGCAAACTTAACCGCACATTGAAATAAAATAAAAGTAATAAATTAGCGCAAATTGATATATTACTGACACTCTGACAGGAACTTTGCACTATAAGATATATATTAGTACAAAAAGTAAGAATTTAAAATTTAAATTTCGAACCTGAAAGTTTAAAAATTGACGCAATTTATAAAATTAGTAAAGTTGACTTAGCAGACAATAATTTTGAACAATGTATAAGTGACACTGAAAAGTAACTCATCATTAAATAAATATTTAACACCTTTTTGACGGCACCCTTTTTGAAAAAGTTTTGGAATCACTTGTGCTTGACCTCAGCTGCTAGTAGACCCTTTGTCGGCTCCAAAGGGCATGCTGGGCAAGCTGTCAAGAATTGACAGCTAAAGAAAACGAAAACGAAAGAAAGTAAGAAATTGAAGGAAAACGAAAGGAAAACGAAAACGAAAACGAAAAAAAAAACGAAAGAAATATCAACTGAAAAAAAGCGTAGCTGTATATAATGTATAATACTGACAATGTCACACATTTGTATTTGTTATATATGTAGTTTCCTACTGCTGCTACGTATGCAGGTCATCCTACGACAGTCTATATGGTCATCCAACGTACCTATGATAGTCCCATTTTAAGTCCTATTTTTTAAGAAACTAGTTATTATAAGAACTCTTATACGACAACTTTTTAACTTTGAACGCCTTTTTAGTTTTTTACTTATTGTGCCTCTTGATTTTCTATTAGGCTATGCTTTTCATATCTATTCTGTATCATTTAAGGGGTAATTGCGTTTTTAGCTGTTACCCTGGAAGGTTAGCTCAGCGGTTACAGCTTCAAATTGTAAACGGTCTTTTGCATTAGGTAGAACAATTTTTTGCCTAAAAGTACACTATGTATTGAAAGTCATCACGTTTCATTTTTCTTGGGCAAGAGTTTAAAAAAGGACAAGTATGAATCGGGCTTAACCATAAATGTACACGGGGTCTCGGTCTGGGGGGGCTTGTCCCGGAATTTTCGACATTTTAGGGGGGGCTTGTCCCAATTTTTTGTACCAAAAACGCAAAAATTTCGAATTTTTGCCTAAAAATGGAAAATTTTTTGCGAAATTCCGATAGTTTCGGCGATTTTTTCGCTTTTTGCTAATTTTTGAAGCAATTTACAGCGATCTAAGGCTATTTTGGGGTTTCAAGGAGGGGGGCTTGTCCCGACGGGTCAAATCTGAGGGGGTGGGGGCTTGTCCCAGAATTTCAAATCTGGGGGGGCTTTCCCCCCCAGACCCCCCTATGTACATCTATGGGCTTAACTGTACAGTAACCAGCACAAATCTATATCAGCGCTTGCAAACGATGTCTAGACGTTCACGTGAAAATACGAGACAAATTAATCATTTCCATATTTGAAAATGGATATGAAAAATTAGATACGTCATAATTTAAAAAAGCAATTTTCCTTCTTTTGGAAAAAAACTGATGTGCTGCAGCGTTAAATACTGCTAAAAAAGCTCCTCATCCTGTTTTTTGTGCTTAACTTCAACTGGGCTGTCTGCTTGCTTGTTTTTTAAAGATTTTGTTTACTGACTACATTTGATACAAAAAATCAAAACTTAAATCCCTAGAAATATATAAACCATTTTTATGAGGTTTATTAATCAGTCTTTATTTATTGTCGCAAACATGTTCATAATTCAGCTGATTTTATGTCGCTGGGGGGTTATAAAAAATGGTAATAATCTAATAACATTAATTAACTCAATGTCCTTAGAGTCATATTACCTACGGTACTCCTGAAAATTGACCTTGATTCAAAATTCAGTGCAGAGCCAATCAAAACCCAATCCTCGCCATTCCTGAAAGCAAGAGTACATATGTATGTAAATAGGGAAAGGTATGACACTCTCCTTATTCTAACTAATCAGCCTAAACAATGCTCCGGCCGAAAGAGCCCTTTTAGATCTTGATTTCAGGGGGGCTCCCTTCAAATCTGGGGTATTTCTTAACACGTTCGCGGCAATTCCAATTTTGGGTGTCTACCCCATCACGCATTACATTTTATGGCTCCAAAATACCCAGCCACCCTCAACTAGCTGTATACCCCATATGTACTTATGATTATGTTTCTCAACTGCTTTAGTATATTTTCTACGCAAAGAGCCAACAAATAGTGTTCACTTACGCGCGATTTGGTCCTAGAAAATGTATAAAAGATATACTGTTGTGGGGCACGGTGTGCCCCACACGCGTATTAGGGAAGATCATTGTGGGACGCACGGTGGTCGGTAACCCACATTGCCGCCAACGTGTTAATTTCAAGGGAGAGGGGGTACCACCCTCGTTTCAGCACCCTGCCATTTAATTTTGTAATTAGATGTGTGCTATGTGGACCGGAGCATCGTTCTGGCCGATTAGCTAGAATAGAGATGAGTGTCATTGCTCAGGGCCAATTCCTAAAATGAATTAAACACATTAGATTAAAATTTGTTTGCCTAATAACTCATCTCGATGTTGAAGTAGGCTTAAGAAGTTTTGTGCACAAGCGGGAGGTGCTACAAATAGTTGCTATTGCAAATTTCGTATGAATTGAGAAACGATATCATGAGTTAATGGCAAAACAAGTTTTAATCTAATCTGTTAAATCCATTTTAGGAATTGGCCCTCACTCTTCTCTATTATGTACTCTTAATAAAAGTTATTTACGGCGTTTTTATTATATTTTATTTAAGGCAATTACGACAGGATCGTTCGTTCAAAAGTACTGCTTTCAATGATTAAGGTCATTTAACACCTATAAAATGTCCACATAATTGTAATGATTTAATTCCTGATAATTTTTAAGCTAAATTTTTGCATTGCTTTTCAGATTTTATGTATTAGATATGAAAGGCGGATTAAAATTAATCTTGGGATTAGCTATTGTAACATTTTTCTGTGCTTATACCGCAGTGAATGCTTTACCAACCTCATTACTGGTAAGATTTGACCTGAAGTCTGACCAAAAAATGCTGGACGCCGAGACGAAGCAAACACGCCGTTTCAAGAAACAAAAAACAAATCATCAAGAGTACAGCAAGTAGTCGCGAAAATTACACCACCTTACCGAAACACAAAGTGCAGCAACTTTTGGTCAGACTTTAGTTTTGAAATATTTAAATATTTTCTAGAGAAGTAACTATTGTGATAAAAGTAACTGTTCACGGTGTCTATTACTCCCGCAGTACTTTACACTGACCAGTGGGTTACAGACAAATAATTAGAACACATAGATTATCGATTATCGATTCTAACCGGTGACCTTTAGATCATTGTGGTGGCAGTGTGGCCGAGTGGTAACGTTGTTCGATTTCTGATCTATAGGTTAGAAGATCGAATCCTAGTGATTCGGTTACAAGTAGTTTCCTTGAGCAAGAGATTAGGGCGACATTGCTCCTGCCAAGTGCCAACCCAGCAGGCCATCCTCATCTGGTCGGTAAGTGGGTGCCACAGTTACATATGTGGGAAGGTAACAGGGGTCCGTGTAGCCTTGACGTGCCGGCCACAACTCCACGAATGTAGTTACTCTTGAAGTTGCACCCCCTGACGCTCCAGGGCTTTGTAACGGAGATGAGCACCGCACCCGAGGGCGGAGACGTCTAAGGAATGTTATCTATTCGCGGGTTACTTTTACTTTTACCTACTTTTTTATCTCAAGTAGGGCATACTGCCACTGAGCCACTCTATATGTATATATTTTAACAAAGGTTAAATGTATATATTCCCTGACAATACTAAAAAAATTCAAAGACCACTTTTGTTTTGATTCACAATACGTATAAATCAGCTGACTCCAAAAAATCCTAGAAAAAACTTGACTCAGTTCCCAACTAGAAATAAGAAATTCTGCGAATGTACGTACGAGCGCGGAGTAGCTAAAGCGCTGATTGCAGTTTGCATTGCATTTTAAATTGCTAGTTAATTCAAAACCTGTCTTTCATCTGCTGTTTTTAGCCCAGCCCCTTAGCTTTCTACAACACTGACTTTTTCCAACCCTCAATCCTCCGATCATAATAACGCACGCCCGCTGTGTACATAACTCGTTTCGCCAAAAAAAACCTGGGGTTAGGGGTACCCCGAAAAAAACAGGTGTTAATGAAAAAATGTTGAATCGCAAATTATTGCAATAGGTTGCAATTTTGTGGTAAACATTAGCTTCAAATCGCTCATTTTTGAGCTCGCGCGTCAAGAATTTATGTAGGTACATATTCAGTTTTTTCTTTTAAGCACTACACGTACGTAAGTTTCGGAAATGAAATCCTATAAAGTTTCCACTGATCAAAGTTTATAACAAAGTTAGCTGAAGTTGGAATGTGCCGGTGAAATAAAGTAGCCACTTCGATTGCAGCAGTAAACTAGAACTAAAGGTCATTTATGATTTGGCTATCAAAATGCGGAACGCAAAATAGCCCGTCTATATACAAATATGTACTCTTGATTTGTATAACCAACTTAATAATCAACAGTATAGACAACCCTGCATAGACAGCTTAAATCAATCCCACTCAAAGATAATCTGATAAATCTGGTGCTACTAATCCGCTGACTTCCCTAAATCTCAAGTCTGATACAAAATAGTGCACCACTTGAGAAAACGAAAACATATGATTTCGTTACGAAAAGAATAGATTTTGACTATCACGAGTACAGCAAGTAGTCGAAGAAGTCATGCCACTAAAGTGTCGCATCTATTTTTTGTCATTCTAAAATGTAAATCATTTCAGGTGTCCCAGAAGCGAATGCGTAGCCTGTCGGGTTCCCAGATGGACTGTTGGCACTCGTGCTGCCAATACGCCCTTCGACGCTGCACCACCTGTTACCACATTTGCGCAAGCGGCTGACGAAACTCCAAACCAAATCCCAAAACGTGGACTGATCTAAAATATTAACTGCTGTTCGTGTCTCCCCCCATGCTTAGCGTTGATACAGAGTAAAATTGCTGAATCGTGCTCAATAGATTAGACAAGGATGTCAATTCATACTTACAGCCGTTTGTCCGTTCAGCCGTGCTAACGCACGTTTATAACTTAGAAGCAAATATGTTACATGGGGTCTCAGTCTGGGGGGGCTTGTCCCGACGTTTTGTGGCTTAAACTCACAACTCAAAAATAGCCAATTTTTGCATAAAATTCAGATTTTTTTCGCGAAATTCAGATAACTGCATAGATATTTCAGCTTTTTACTCATTTTTGAAGCATTTTTGGGACGTTTTTATTCAGCAGCAAGGAGGGGGCTTGTCCCAATGGGTCAAATCTGAGGAGCTTGTCCCAGAATCTCGCGTTCGGGCGGCAGCTTGCCCCCCCTCAGACCCCCATGCACATCTGTGCTCAGAAGGCAGCAGAAAACCTTTTTTTCTCATATTTTCACGGCTGAACGGACACATTGTTTGGGGAGCCTCTAACCCTTTAAGGGTCGATTTATACTTTGCAGTCGCATGTCCATTCAGCCGGCAGAGTTACGAAATAATCACACCACAGTTTGATGGTAGACACTAATCGTGGCGTGATTATTTCGTAAATTTGCCAACTGAACTGACAATCGACCCTAAGAGTACAAAATACATAAGGTTTCACTTTTATCGAATAAGCCTTCACTTTAATCGAATAAGCCAACTCTCGATCTGCTAATAAAACAGCAGAACGACAGCTACTAAAATAGCCAAGTCAGAGCGCAGAATCTGAGTGACACAGTCGGTAACATTTTTACGCTATAAAATAATAATATTTTAGCTTATAGCTGGCTGTGAAAACAGCACAAAAGCTGTAGAAATCGGGGCTTTTCCGTTATTCCCCCTCCACCCAGTCCGGAATTTTGAATTTACTGAGCCGATTGCAATAATTTTTAAGAATAATAACACGTTCTGAAAAAATGACAGAACGAGATCAAAAAATCTACATTTTATAGAAAATTTTAATTTTTTAAAACTTTGAAAACATACATTTTTAAGTCCTGAGGTCGAGAGGAGTCCATTGGGGTAAAATTTATTCAAATCAGGTCAGTAAATTCCAAATACCTGCCAAATGGGGGTATAACGGGGCCCTAGCAGTCTTTGACAACACCGAAATTGAGAAACTTTTGAGAAACTGAAAAGTGCACAATCAATTTATCAGAAACTACATACATAAGACATTTGAAAATTTTTCCGAGGTTATCTCAACCAAACTATCAACTTATGCATTACTTGAAAGTTTTCAGCACTTTCTTATCACTTATCAACGCTATAAGATTATGTACTAAAGTATGTTAAGCAGAATCTGCGCGCTGATTGGCCAGTTCACTTGTCGTTTGAATATAAATACGTGCTTGACAAGACTTCACAGAATTCCTCCACTTTGTACGATACCTACCCGAGTAAAAACAAACCCAATTTTGCACAAACAGGATAATTTATTGTAACACCCTTTTGATAAGACGAACACAGCAAAAACAAAAACAATAGCTTAGGATCAGTTCAAATTCAAAAATGCACGTAGTTTAATACAACCTATACCATTTATATACTCTTTCCAATTTTTACCAATTTTATTACATCAGCAGAATTATCTCAAGCCTGTAAGTAGAAAGCGACGCTAACGTGCAATGCTTAGTTCATTATTATCTGAGTGTGTAAGGGCGTACGTAAATGTCCGTAATCCAGTACAGAAAAATTGAAAAGTTTTTTTGCCCAATTATGGACATTTCCAAGCTCAGCTCACTCACCAAAGCTAACTGTTAGCAGGTATTTGTTTTTTTGCAACAGATGACCAAATTCTTGCTTAAACTTTTCTAAAAAGTTTAAAACTCGACCATTTCGACAATTTTTTCATTGGAACGTCAATGTGTATGAATAGTTACACATACGTACATTATACAGCCATATAACACGAGAACAAATAGCATTACTCAACAAGAAAACAACACACTTAAAGTATATAACCACGAACTTTTTGAGTACCCCAAGCCCAACAAAACCGCACTGCGTTTTCACTTATAAAATCTTCTGCAACTTTACGATAGTTTCTGCTTTAAAAATTGAAAAAGACATAAAAAGCGACAAACACAGAACAACAATCATAAAATTTAACGGCATTTTTCGTAATGACAAAAAATATGAAAACATAACAGTGAGTTATTGATAGTTAAAAATAAAACCAACAGTTAAAAATTCTATAACGATCAAACGTTTCATGTAAAAATATTATTTTTTTAATTCTGACAGATTAGTCTGAAATCAACACTAGCAAAGTAAATGTGACATTGAAATTAGAAATAATTCCATAAGACGCTACGAAACAGAAAAAGAAGTAGCTAAGCCTTCATGCGAAATGAAATACACAGAAAATCTAGTTTAGCCTATTAAGCTGGCATATTTTCAAAACAATCCTAAATCTTGCAACAGCGGCTGCTGAAGAAAATAGAAATTTCAAGCATTACAGTCAGTTTAAGAATTGTGTGAAGGGGTGGTCCTACGCAAATTTCTAAAAAAACTTGCTATTTTTGAGGTGTTAATACCCAATTCGGGAGATGCCGACCGTTCCAAGGGTGTATGGAGTAAGATCAGGGGGGGGGGGGGCGCAACCACCTGTGTGGTCTCAAAAAACAAAAGCCTGACCAAATAATGCAGGACTCTGAGACAAAAGGAAACACGCGATATCATTACGAAAAGAACGAATTGAAAGCATCAAGAGTACACAGAGTAGTCACAAAAATCACGCCACCTGTTGTGTCTCAGGGTTCAGCAATTTCTGGTCAGACTTTAGTAACAAATTAATCAAAATAATGTTATAGTATTAAGCAAAACACTATAATATAGTCATTGCAGAATATCATTCACTTCACATATGCATAACAAAGAAAAAGGTACTAAAAAGAGTGCCCAAAAAATGTACACTGACACAAAACAAAACATGTGATCTCACTATGAAAAGAACAAATTTCAGCCATACAGAGTTACGTAATAACTGCTCAAATCAAGTCACCTATTTACTCAGTGTTTAACGCTTTTTGGCAAACATTGGATAGACGAATACTAGATATGAAAATCGCATAATAAACGCATAGATAAAAATTTAACATTTGCGTTAGTTATTTTTCAGTACATTTCATAGCTACCCTACCCCAATATTTAATAATAATAATAATAGTAATAATAGCAGTTTAACAGAATTTCACAGCTTCAGTACATGTTAAATGTAAAAGACACTTTTGGCTGACTTTACACGAAAGCTAATCGTGAAAGTGACATTAAGATTAAATCCACAACTTCCATCTAACCATAAAGAATTGGCAATCCGATGCTGCACAGAACTTTTTCTGTCTCAAGATTCAGCAATTTGTTGGAAGTATGCGTCTAAACGTCATATTCTTTACTCTACAATCTACAATACAGATTATAATAATTACACACATCAGTTAAAAACAGAACAATAAACCAAAACAAACCAAAGAACTACAAATTATAATATGCACATCATTTAAAAACAATAAACATAAAAACAAACAAACAAATAGAAACTACAAATACACCACACTAGGTTTGCCCCGAAACGAGTATCCCACCAGACTTGCCATGCTTTCGGGCAGCGTGCTAACCGTATATGCCATTCCCTTTACGTCCAGAGTAATATTATACAACCGATCGTCTAGCTTCAGCTCAGCCGGCAAATATCGACCAGAGCTGATCACAGCTAATCGCACCTGACACAAATACTGCAACTGTTGTCGTTTGTGGCCTGTGGGACAGAGACAGAGGCCGATGGGAACGAGTTTATTCTTGATCCGCTGCTGATTTAAATCCTTCAGTTTGGGTCCATTCTTGCGTACCTCTTCGACCAGGCCAGGCCGGCGAAAGCGTACCACAATCGGATGTGGATTGTAGACAGTGCACAGACGGAACACGGTCAAGTCCTGAGAGGTCAGGATGGAACTATCGTCCAATTCCAAGACCACATGATTGATAAAGCTTAGCGCTGTGGTCATCAGCATGTCCGGGGTTTCATTCTCCTCCACTTCTAGGCCACGAATAATCAGACACAGGGAGGGGTCCCAGTCGAAAGAGGTGGGATAGTCGGTAGGGGTGGTGAGGGAGGGCTGGGGCATGGGGCAGGGTACCGGGGCTGGGACTGGGGGGACGGGGAGGCTCACTGTGGGGGGCAACGTGCTCAGCTGTGGGGCAGTAGAGGGGTGCAGGCTTGGAGAAAATCTAGACGGGGCTTTACTACTATTACTACCCAACTGTTGCTGCTGCTGTTGTTGTTGTTGCTGAAACAACTGATAGGACTGTGCGATGCTGGAGCTCAGATAGCTGACGGCCACGTTGCTAGGACGACTACTGCTCAGCACACTGGTTGCCATGGTAACGCCCCCTCCCAGTTGTGGGGGGCCGGCGGGGGTTGCCGTGGTGACGATGGGATAGTCAGTGAACCGGCGTCGGGTCTCGCCACTACTGCTAGACACCGGCTGATAGGTGGTCTTGACCGGATCACCATAGTGACTCGGATCCAGGCTGGGTTTCTGTGAGGACGACGACGTCTGGCGATCTAAAAAATATAAAAACAATAAAAATACCATCCTGATTTTTTCAAATTTTACATTAAGACAACAATTGAGATTGAGAACAATTGAGAGAACAACATTGAGATAACAATCCTAACAAAAAACTATTCAAAAAATAAAGTCAATTCACTTAACAAATTACCAAACAAAATATGAGACCAGTGCATCTCTTACCAGGACTAATATCCATATCAACGGTCGTGGTAGACGATGAATCACCATAGACCAACTGATCAGTGTCTGTGGTCAAATAGGCCACCACACTGTTCAATTGGCGGACGGTCACTCGTTCCCCGTTGGCCAGTCTCTTCAGATAAGGCGCCACCTGATCTAGGCTCAGATGCAGTTTCGACCCCTCTGGGGGGGAGTTAGTCGGAATAGCCGGATTATAGCTGGAAGTGGAGGGTTTGTGTGGCTCCTCGCGAGACTGCAAATGCGGGGGGCTGTTGCCGTTGGAGGGAAATGAGTAGTTGTTTTGGGCCAGATCCTCTCGAATGGCATTGACTGCATTGTCCAACGGAATGTTCACCAATTCTGCAATGTCACAATAGATTAAACCAATCATGTATCAAAAAATCATCATATCAACAATCAGATTTAGCTAATTAGATTTCAACTTATTTAATCAACTGGAATGACAAATAACAACAAATTGATAGAAAACAATAAAGATACATATTATGAGCAAGAGTAAAGGCATATCGAAAAATTAGTTTAGCGAATCAGATTTCAACTTATTTAATCACCTGGGATGATAAATAATAATAGGACAATAGAAAAAATATATACAAAAATAGTTTTGAAAAACGCTACTTGTCCAACGCAATTATATATCCTCACTGCTGAGTGCATCCTAAATCTATATAAATACCACTGCCAATGACAGCCTAAATCATCACATTGTATAACCACTCAAAAACTAAGCCAAATCAGCATCAGTGTTCTATCTACCCTGAGCCGGCGAGTGTCTGAGTATTCTGAGCGTGAGCATGCGGAAGCGCACGTGATGGGACTGGACCACGATCAGGTAGATCACGCCCAGATCCATCATGTCGCTGATGGCCCCGGCCAGGGCGTCTGGGCGCAACAGGGAGATCAGATCCACACTCAGGCCCAGCTGCACGCACTCCTTTGAGACCTCCTCGGCGTACGAGCTGAAATTTATGCAGAAAAAAATTAAATATATATATTATTATTAAAATAATA
The DNA here is from genome assembly GCA_030248245.1 of Trissonchulus sp. WLG1_4. Classification (NCBI taxonomy): domain Eukaryota; kingdom Metazoa; phylum Nematoda; class Enoplea; order Enoplida; family Ironidae; genus Trissonchulus; species Trissonchulus sp. WLG1_4. The sequence continues at coordinate 18,005 of JASANF010011395.1, forward strand.
CATAATTTTATATAAAAATATATATTACGTTATCATGCATGTACAGAACATTTTAAGGGGCCTCTTCGGACAAATTTTGGGGACCCTTTCCCCGTGATCGACCAAAAAGACACCAAATTTTGTAAAATATATATTGCAAAATTTTTTCCAAAAAAGCGCCATTTTTACAAAATTTCGCCTAAATTTTCAGTACCCTCACCCCGACCCCTCGATTTTAGGGAGGTCCCCCAATCCCCCTCTCGAACATGTATATATGTACATACATTAAACATATAGACATAAATGTACACAGGGTCAATATTTTAGGGGTCTACTGTGGCCAAATTTTTACGATTATCAACCCTTAATCAACTAAAAACCCGAAATATAGTAAAAAATTAAAAACGTTCAAAAAAGGTGCCATTTTTTGCCCAAATTTGCCAAAATTTTCGGGACCATTCCCCCCCCCCCGACCCTCTATTTAGGCTACGACTTCCTAGATTACACTTTAAAACTACGATAGTCACTAGTCAGCCAAAACAATGCCGAAAGAATATATATTACAGCTGCCGCGAGCATTCATCGATCCGATTCTGCGTAGATCACAGGACAACCCAAAAACTTAAAAATTTTTTTAAGTATATCTGTCTACCAGGAAAATCACGCCACCAAAGACCCGACCACACCCTAAGAGTTGGCCGCGCATCTTACGTGAGCGAAGTCTCAGCTATGATGATAGCGCAGTCACAGCACTGTTCGTCGGGCAAAGGCGAGGGAACCGGGGCCGGCGAAGAGATCTTGGGGGACGGCCCATCGCCGTAGGACCCGTTTTCGAACCGAGAATACGCTCTGAAAATAATATAAATAAAATAAATTTATATAATATTGATATATGATTTTTATATAACATAATAATTTATACAATAAGATTGCATTAAAGCTATCGAACTATAAAGCAATTCACAGCCAAAATCACAAATTATTTTGTGACTTTGTCTTGTCTCAACAATTTTGGTCAAAGTGTCAAACTATATAAAATTGTTGAACGCTGAGACAAGACAATATTATATTATATAATATATATATATATATATATATACAGAAAAATAATACATATTAAAAATATATATAATATAATACCGTACACCGTATATATATATTGACTGGATGGCTTTCAAGCGCAGACTATACGAGCAATATACAAACCTATGTACGTATATACTACGTATGTATGCATATATCGCTGCACGTGCACATACTAAATGACATAACAAAAAAGGAAATGATAAACAAACAAAACAAAATTATATACATATTATAATCACAAACCGTGTGCTAAAGTCAGGCTTAGCGGACGCGGATGAATAATAACTGGAATCCCGGGACGGTGACGGATATTTCCGTTTGACGCCGCTGCCCCGACCATAGGCGAAGCGATCGCGCGCGGAGGATTGCACGTTGCGCCGCCACTCACTGCTGCGATACAATTCACGCGACTCATGGGTCATGACTGACGTTAAGCTGGGCCAGAAACTAAAGAAAAGTACAAATGACACAACAGGTTTGCTTTGTTTGGTATGTGTGTGTGTGTGTGTGTGTGTGTGTGTGTGTGTGTGTGTATATATATATATATATATATATATATATATATCAGTCAATTTCTGGCATTTTCGACCCGGCCTAACCTATGGTTGGGCAACTTGAAAATTGAAATTTTTTCTTACTCACATATTTTGTAGACCGCTCTATGGGATGCACGAAATCGAAAACCGTATTGCTCTAGACCGATTTTTTGCCAAGTTATGGCTAAAAAACCATTTTTGGACAAGGTTTAAAACTGTCAAATTTAGTGACCATAGACTTATTATTTTTACACTTCAATTTATGACAGGTTTTTGATGCTTTGCAGTTGATCGGTTCACACATACACTAGAGTACATCTGTACAAAATTTCATGTAGATCGGCAGCCTCAGGCCTCAGCCTGGGCTCGCCAAATATCAAAAATTACGGTTTTTTGAACTACGAATTTTTATTTAATCGTGTCTATCTCAGCGAATCCCGCGGGTAACCATTTCTAACTAATATTGTGGAAAGCTAAACTAAAGGTCGTACTGGTTGTATAATTTATATAAAATTCTAGGTGGACAGGCATATTTTTTTTGGACCCTGAATGTTGAAAAATCATAATTTTTCGACAAATCCCATTTTTCGGTGTCATTACAGATTGACTACAGCTGCTAATCACCAAGTTAACCTTTTGCATGTATTATGTGACTAGTTTTAAGTAAATTATTTGTAATTCCAGGTGGACAAGCATATATTTTTAGACCTTGAATGTTGAAAAATCATGACTTTTCGACAAATATCGTGTTTCGCTGTCATACCAGATCGACTACCGCTACTATTCACCAGGGTAACCTTTTGCAAGTATTTTGTGACAAATGTTAAGTAAATCTTGTACATGCTATGCAAATTATAAGCAATTCCAGGTAGACAAGCATATATTTTTAGACCTTGAATGTTGAAAAATCATGACTTTTCGACAAATATCGTGTTTCGCTGTCATACCAGATCGACTACCGCTACTATTCACCAGGGTAACCTTTTGCAAGTATATTGTGACAAATGTTAAGTAAATCTTGTACATGCTATGCAAATTATAAGCAATTCCAGGTAGACAAGCATATATTTTTAGACCTTGAATGTTGAAAAATCATGACTTTTCGACAAATATCGTGTTTCGCTGTCAGACCAGATCGACTACCGCTACTATTCACCAGGGTAACCTTTTGCAAGTATTTTGTGACAAATGTTAAGTAAATCTTGTACATGCTATGCAAATTATAAGCAATTCTAGGTAGACAAGCATATATTTTTGGACCCTGAATGTTGAAAAATCATGTTTTTTTGATAAATCTCGTGTTTCGCTATTATTGCAGATCGACTACCGTTACTAATCACCAGGTTAACCGTCTGCAAATATTTTGTGACAATTTTTAAGTAAAATTAGTACACACGCGCTATGCAAATTATATGCAATTCCATGTGGACAAGCATATATTACTGGACCCTGAATGTTTAAAATCATTTTTTTGCAAGAATGCGAAAGTTGGATCACCAAAAGCAGAACTTCGGAACCCATATAATTGTCATAGTAATCATGTGTAGTTTTTGTTATTTGCAGCTGTTAATGTCACAGTAGCAATTGAATTAAACTAAATGACAAAACTTAGAGTCAATCAATTTAATTTAACAGTGTTGACAGTACTGATGTTTTCAAGTGTTTATTGTTGAATAGTGAGATCATGACTGTTTAGGTTTTTTTACTTCAATGCCTTCACTGCCATCTTCTTTGATAAACTCCTCCGTATTTTTATTTATAGTTTCGATAATGTCGTCACCCAGACCCATTACGGTTGCGTCTTCTAAGTATAAATCTTCTGTTAGCGGCTCATTTGAGTTGGCAACTCTATCTTCTAAAGGTAGCGCTCCTCGTGCTTTTCTTCTAACAGACTCTTGCGAAAAAAAACTGGCAATTTGTTGCCAGCTAAGGTATTCATTTGGTTGAAACTGCTTTGTGTTTTCATGACTTTTTGATTCTCGCATTTCCGCAGCTAAACTTTTAGGATTGAATCTTTTTCGCTTTCTTTCGTACTCGTCAAATCGAAGAAGCAAAAACCGCCTTTGTTTGTCTGAAAATCGTTGAGGCCGTTTTGTGTGTCTTAAAGCCCAACCAGCGCGAAGCTGAAATGCTACGTCATCTGCATCATGTGCTATTTGCAATACTGCTTCTTGTAAAGTTGGTAAGTTTATATTAGTTTCCATTTTTTCAATTCCACGACTGTATGCGTTGATTGCTGCATCTTTCAAACTCAACCTTTCAGGCATGAATATGTGATCGCCTTTGTCTATGTGATCATTTAATCCTCGTAGTGTTTGATATGACTTGATACAACCGTGTTCAGGACAAGAAAACATGCGATTATTAGTTGCTTTATTGTCATCGACAGGTGTAAACGTTTCTTGGTCGGCACTGCTAATTTCTTCCATTTCTTCTTGTACATGTGTAGCTAATTGACGCCAGCAGTTATCTGGCGAATCCAACTGAGGCGTTTGCTGCTCTCTGTTTTCTGTGTATACTAACACTGGTGAAATTTTATGTGATAATTGCAAGTTTTTCCAAAGATTTGCTCGAATGTTTATGCCAGGACCGATCATGTAACTTCGCCATGCTGTAAAAATGCCACTGGTATAGTGGAAATTGTTGTATTGTCGAATATTCTGAATTTTGCTTTTTGTCGGGTTCTCAACATTGGAAACAAGGTTTGATGCTATGACGGTTAAGCCACGGATTCCTCCATGTGAAGCCACCGCTTTAGCAAACTCTGCAGCTGTAGTTACGCGGTTGTTTTTGTTTACGAAGTACTTCACATGCCTTTTTATAACAGCTGCCATTCTATCGCAGGATCCTTTTCCACTTTGTGCGTCGGAAAAATCCCAGCGTTGAACTTCGATTCCGGTTACTTTTGAAATTGTTGGTAGGAGTGAAATCATCTCATTTCCGTGATAGCAGCCAGCGTTGTCTGAACGCACGAATGTTTTTTGCAGAAGCGGTTTTTCTATTTTCGCTCTGTTTAAAACATCAACCAAGATCGCTGATACGGCCGAAGCGTCTTGCAGAACGTGGTCAAATATATGAACGTACGTTCTTTTTTCAAAATTTCCAGTGTCTGTTTTCATAAACAGAACACTAACATGCCATGGTAGAGTTCGTTTCCCATAAAATTCCGACTGTTCCTCCCGGCCACTTTTTTCTTCCCATTTCATAGCCCAGTCCAAGACAATAAAAGCAGCGATGTTCGGCTCCATGCTATTGAGAAGATCGTAACGTGCCCGGTCTTGATGGACAGTTCGTAATATGTGCGATTTCCATTCAAAAACGGCTTGTTTAGCAATTTCTAAATCGTGCTCAAGTTCTGTGTTGTCCGGCATTAGCTGAACTTTTTCTTCTATTTCAGAAATAACATGGCGTAAATCATCACAATTACCGCATTTTAAATCGTGAACATGTTCATCAGAATGAGAATAAAATTTTTGGTCACTTTGATCACTCATTGCATATGTTGAACAATGATCCGAAATTCGCGATTCCTGCTTCACGTGAAGTTTATAATCCCCCTTTAAGTACTGTTTTCCTTGTGTGAGTCGATTTTTAACTTCCATAAACCACTCCTCTTCACTTTTCTCATTAGATATTTTTTCTGCAATATTTAGCAGCTTACTGAAGCCTTCTGTGCCATAGTGCGTAAAATAGTCGATACCTTGCACAGCGTTTTGTGTGGAGGCGGTACAATAATTCAATATTTTAAGCAGTGATGATCTGCTTAGCCCTAAGTCTGTTTTGCCACTTTCTTCTAAGTATTTCAAATAAAGCGTAACTATTCGCTCGTTTATCATTTTCCTAACTAAATTAGGAAACTCGACATTTGTTCCGTCGTCCAGGCGGGCTTTGGTGGAGCCATATGGCAAATCAGTGACAATATGTGGTGATGTTATGAATTCAACAAAACTATCCAGCTGCTGCTGATTGTACCGCACAACTTTCCTTTTCTTATGGTCAGGTGCCGTCCCATAACCAAATATTTTTGCGTAACGACGTGATTCCTTGAAATAAAAGCTGGTCAATCCAGGTATATGTTGCTGAAGTTGACTCAAAGTAATGTGCGGACTAATAATTGACAGTACTTGTTTTCGAACTGCGCCACTTTCGGCGTTGGTGTGAGCTTCTTTAACGGATTCAAGTATATGTGTAAGCTTCTGTTCTCCTTGAAACCACAAATTTTTATCACCTTTTCTTGTGACAAGCTGTTCTAGCTCATCCGGTGAATCGGAAGCCATGCTGTAATACATCGTTTTTGTAGCTTGTAGTGCAGCTCTCGCCCTTTCAAGTTTTGTGGATAACGTCAAAGAGGCAAAATGATCAGTAACGTGAAACTTAGGGATTCCGGCTTTGCGTGCAAAATCTCTGATGAGTACTCTCAACTCTTTTTGTTTGGTTACAGCTTCACATGTATCTTGGCTTGAAAACGGACTATAATCACCAAAATACCGTTTCTCTTGTGATAAAGAGTAAACGTCATTATCTTGACACTGCTCATTGTTCACCGTATCGACGTCGTCAACGTCTTCAAAGGCATCACTGTATTTTGGAATAGATATTCTCCCCGATCGCGTATACACAGGTGTGCTATCTTCTGTGTTGCCAAATCCCATAGAATTATACTTTTTTGTCATTTCAGTTACA